>APFE030614273.1:0-33211 GCA_000404065.3 Pinus taeda
TGATAGTTTGAGGAGTGGTAATTCCTGCCAATGCATTACAAGATATGGTCGGATTTATTTCTTCTTCATCTAGGCTTTCTTCCTGGAGTATATCTTCTTCTTTTGACCTTTCTTGCTCCTTTTCTTCTTCCTCTTCACAATCTATGTAGAATAATTTCTTCTCAGCACACTTATGACCCTTAGTGTATTTGGTATCACAACTGTAACAAAGCCCTTTTGCTATTTTTTCTTCCAATTTTTGTGGTGTCAACCTTATAGGTTGTGGAAGACTAGGGGCAACAACACTTCCGTTTTTATAGTTGTGAGTGGTATGCTTCCTGGTTGCCATAATTTTGCTTTCCATTTGCTAACCTGAATGCCTTCTCTAATGAATCAGGTTCCCAAAGGCGAACATCATGTTGGATATTATCCTTTAAAGACCCTATGAACACATCAATCCTATGATCCTCTAGAATATCTTTTACCCTTATGTTAAATTTTTGGAACTCCTCAATGTGCTCCATTATTGAACCCTTTTGTTTGAGACTTATCAATTGGCTAAAAAAAGGGTTGCTTTTTGTATCCTCATAATGTGCTACCAATTCTTCCATAAAAATTGCCCAAGTAATAAATTGTTTATGAGAGCAAAGCCATTGATACCATACAAACAAATTTGGTTCCAAATATAAAGTTACAATACATACCTTTTGTGTGTTTTGCACATTATTGAGATCGAAAAATTGCTCCATATGTAATATCCATGTTGCGGGATCCTTTCCATCAAACTTCCTCATATCGATTTTTGGAATATGGTGGGTCTTCGATCCAACATTAGAGTCAATGGAATCATGATTAACATTTCTTTTGTTCTCATCATGAGTTTCCTTTACTACCCTTTCACCATTAGTGACCATTTCTTGTAGCAACTTATTCATATTTATCTTCAATTCTTCCATGTGTGTCTTCAAATCTATCTTCAAATCGTCCATCTTAGCTTCCACGTCATTCATCTTAGCTTCTACACCTTTCTTTAAACAATCCATCTTAGATTATATTCCTTTTTGTGCAAGTGACAGTTGTTGCACTTGGTCTCATAATTTTGCTATATCATGTTGCATTTCTTCCTCTTCTTCATGAGTCATGCTAGAGATTTCAGGTCGCCTACTAAGTGTTTCCATTTTCTTTCTTCGAGGCCTCAATTACTGATAATAATGCTTCACTATGCCCTTTGAATTACTTCAAAATAATTTTTCAAACCAAGCTTAAGCAAACGTTTAAAAAAATATACACACCTTTTTTCAGTTTGTAGGAGCTCGATATTGCCTCTGACGTATCTCTGTAATATCGGATCATTTAGTTCTAAAATTGTGATCTGCAGTAGCCCTCTGTGTTTTCTTTCCAATGCCACTAGTCTGACCCCAATTGGATTCTCCAATGAAGCGTTATGCCAAATCTCCCACAGTGACCTGATTATAGACTAATTCAGAAGAGCGAACTTGTACAACGTTCCACGAGTCACTTTTTCGACCTCTGGCTCTAAAAAATATATAGAAGAAACTACAGTCCGTCCTATTTCTGCACCTTTTTACGAAATTTCAATCCAATGCCCAGAGAGAAAGTTATGATGATTTCCCTAAGTCACATGTTTGGAATGTAGTTCAGGAGTCTGCAAAAAGACCAACTTCCTCAAATCATATCTCCGTAATTATAGCACAAAATTCTCTTAAATTCGGACTCGAGATTTATCGCGATGTCTTCTCAAATGGGTTTTTTTTCAACTTCTCAAACGTCACCAAAAAAAAGTTATAGCGAAAATGCCACAATGACCTGTTTGGAGCAGCGAAACCCTAGAATCCAAAGCTCTGATACCAAATTTTATGAAACCAGCTCAAGAAAAGATAGAAAAGATAGATCAACGCCTTAGAATTCAACCTCTTCCAAGGGGGCAACCCTATTTACATTACATAAATGAAAAATTCTTGGATGAATACAAATGAAAAGACCTCCTTTCTATATATATGAGGTCTAAGGGGTCATAACATTAATGAGAGCCTACATAACAATAATAATGTAAGGGCACAATAATAACAATAGTGGGCTTCTATGGGGCACAATAGTAACAATATGGGCACAATAGGGGCACAACAATATTAATAAGGGGTACAACTACAATAGTAATGGGGTAATCACTAGTATTATGGGGACCCAACATTGAATAACCAGCAAGATATCTATAGTTTTTTCTCCTTCTAGTTTAAGTGTGTAAATGGAGAATAGTGTGTTTGGTTTGGTTTGGAACTGAAAGGAAGAAACCTTAAACTTCCATTGTTGAGGCTAACCATGAGATACTAGAAAGTGGTGTTGGAACCGGTATACATCGGAGGACATCTGCAACGTCAAGGCTTTGGTTGCATCTCTTTCTGAGATTTATATGAATACAACTAATGATTTATTTCCCACATTGATTGTCATATTACATTTTATGCCTTAAGATTCCTTGACTTTTTAAGTGAATTGAATGCAATTGTATGCTATTACATTTGTTGTTGTCTCTTTTGCACTTGTTTTAGGTATTTGAAGGAGAATAACAAAAATAAGTTGGAGCAAAGGAGTGAGGCCCTGTTGTTGTCCATTTTCTCCCCTCTGCTTTAAATTTCCTGCCATTGTTTGATAGTGATCTTATTTATTATTTTCCTTCTACCTTTTGGAGTTTTCCATGGCCTCATGTTATTCATTTTCTTCCATATGCTATAAATTTCTAACCATTATCTGGTCACGATCGCCTTTACTATCTTCTTTTGCCTCTTATTATTCAGGTGATATGCCATGACAGTCATTAATTCATTGATATTTCTTCGCTTTATTTTATCTTATTCTCCAACTCCAGATAGTTACAAATAAAAAGGAACACTCCTTATATAAATAAGGCACCTCTATTTAAATACTATGTACCCATACAACTTCAAGATGGAAATCATAGTCAAACCATGGGGAGATATAAGAGGTGCTCTAAAAAAAAAATCAACAAAACATCTTGAGAAATTAAGCTCTCATGAATAAAGTGTAACTACAAAAAGGTGTGGTCATGGAAGACTAATTACATTGAGTGTGTAATGAAAACATATTTCTGGCACATTTTTAATGCTACCAAGACTCAACACCTTCCTCAAACTCCACAACCGTTGTTACAAAATTTTCACTATTTCTTGTAACTATGAGCTCAAAACATTCTAGTTGAGCCCATAAAATCCATGTGTCCAATCTCACTCATTTACAATTTGTATAAACTAAATTTTAATTCAAATATACATATTTATATAGAATTCAAAATCTATGAATCCACTTATAGAATTTGTTTTTATGCTCGGTGTTCACAAAACTAGTCATTACACAGATTTAAAATTCAACAACAGAAGAATAGTTCTGTGTGTTTTGATCTGGGGCACTTACCATCACCTGCAAATATACACTAGTGTGAAATAAATCACAACTAGCCATATGGGCATATGTGGCACAATAAGTGAGTTTATCAGATGAATATGTAGTCAAAGAAGAGGATAAGTACATCAACAACTTGGTCCAAGCGAACATAACCAATTTGATAAGTATATATATTTTACATTTTGGAAGGTATTTCTGCATATGGGTTTAAATTGTGAAAAATCATGATGCTAATCTTGCAACTATTCCTTGTAATCACAAGTGTTTAGTCTATATTTGCCCAAAAAGTTTGTCAAAATAATTTATGGGTCCAAAATTTATAAACTTAACACCTAACTGATTTATAATAACATATAACAACCTCATAATTGAGTCCAACAACTTGGAATTAGTGGTCAACAAGATTAAGTAACCCCTGCATGTAAGAGGATATTTGGATGAACACTAGCGTGCTCTCCAATAATTCTCCTTGGTTCACAAGCCCATGATGTGCAGTATCTGTCATTTTCCAATACATTGACACATACTCCAATATAATTCCATGTAAAAATGCTTATATCCCAATGTATATGAATCTATTGTGAGATAATATGTCATGAACCGAAGTGTTCCCTCATAGAATGCTCCTTTGGGTATAGGTCCATGTTGTGCAGTCTTGATCATTGTCCAATACATTGGCACGTATTCCAATATGCCATGTAAAGTTCCATAAATCCCATTGTATATAATTTTTTTTTTAGATGAGTCTTTATCATTGTCCAATACACTGACACATATTCCAATATTCCATGTAAAATGCCATAGATCCATATATATATAAATCTATTTCTGAGATGATATGTCAATGGAAGCAAGTGTGCCCTCCAAGAATGACCTTTGGGTACACACCCACTTTGTCATTATCCAATAAATTGGTACATATCCCAATATGCCATGTAAAATGGCATAGATCCCAATGTATGTAAATTTATTGGGGAGGCTACAATTTCTCCTCAAAAATAAGTGAAATTTCTAGGATGATTTTGAAAAAATGGGATGACACATTGTGTAAATGGGTCAACTTTCTAGATTTTGGGTGTAACGGTTATTGGTGGTGTTGAATCCATTTCCACCAACTTTTCTTCTTGATGGTGCTGAATCTATTTCCACCAATTCCCATATTTCTTTAAAATTTTCTTAACTTTGGTGGCAATTATGGCCTATAAATTTATTTCTAAGACTATTTGTGGTTATATACTAAATTGACACATATTCCAATATGCCATGTAAAATAACACAGTTAAAAATGTATATTAATCTATTTGTGAGAGGATATGTCGATAAACTCAAATGTTCCCTCAATAAATGCTCATTCACAACAAATCCATGAAATGGAGGTCCAATATATTGATACATATTCCAATGTAACATTTAAAATGACATAGACCCAAATATATTGATGAGCCTTGGTATTGCAACAAGAATGTTGCAACTCCCAAGGCTAGTGAATTTAATTATCAACCCAGGGTTTTTACAAACTTAAGAGGTATCAACACTATATGTGCAACATACAATGTGTCCTTCCTTTGTTTTCATGATGTAATGGAGTGCATGTACTGAAATCAAATCCTAAACTAATTGTAGAAAATGAAATGGTCGAAATGGAACCTTAAGCTATTGCCAGAAAGAAAGTACAAGGAAAATACCTATTCTAATTGCATAAACATCATGAACTAAATGTAAATAAAACCTAGCTTAACCATATTTATCACATGTGATTATTTAAACTAACTCAATATGGAATCTTATATAAGGAGTATTAATTGTTTCATGCAAGTGCTAATTAAGAAATAAAAAGAACTATTTTTCTTTATCTTTTCATTTGATGAATGTAAATGCTAATCTTCACTTGTTCTTTGGCAGGGAGGACAGGGATGGAGGAAGAGGGTTAAAATGGTCTTTATGGCATGGAGGTCAAGTAGGGGCCTAATCCTAGCTTCAATGATGATTCTTCTCAATTCGGTCTCAAAAAATGCTGCTAGAGGATTTCCTACAGGAAAACTATAAGATGTCTACATGATCCCATGTTTTACTACAGGAAGAGGCTGAAATATTAGGAAGTAGTATAGAAGATGGAATGAAGCTTGAGAAAAGTGGATAATGGGATAATAAGACATGGAGGTGGTGGACACTACCCAGAACTTAAGCAAGGGATTCAAGATGGTTGGATTGTCTTAATGTAAATGACAATTTTTGCTTATAAAACAAGAATTCGGATTAAGATTGTAGTGAATTTTGGTGACATGGGTGGATGAGGCTTGAATGAGGCAAACGAGATGAATTCTCCCTACAATGTAGAAGCTCCTACAACAACACATTATTGTCTGCATTTATACACAAATTCATTTATACATTCGAAAGATTTATTAAATGGAAGAAAATAGAGATATTGCCATCTAATGGCTAAGTTCATGAATGGAAGCGCTTTGAAACAAATATAGAACTTAAGAGATAAAATATTACAATCACAACTTGTCCTAAGAAACTCAAAGACAATTAACCCATGCTAAAATAAATAGCGGAAAATTACTAGTCTCAAATCAAGAAATTCGAAAACTAGTGAGCTAGTAAATCTATAAAATGCCTATCATAATCAAGTGCAAGTACAATTGGATAATTTTTGGTATTAACTAGAATTTACTTTTGATCTAATGCAAGTGGAACAAACTCAATTGGATCTCGCTAACATGTAAAAAATATCATAAATTTATTGTTTTTTTCCACAAAGGAGTTCGAGAAATCTAGATTTGGGAATAACAAAACTAATCCAAGTAGCTCAATGATTACTATGACCTTCCAAATATTTGCCAAGGATGAAATGATGATCGTGATCTTGCAAAATAACTTATATCAACCATTTAACCCAATCCTATAATAAGAAATCATTAATACTAAAGGCAGAAATAGAAAACAAGAAGAAGAGATGCATGCGAATAACAAGTAAAAAGAAGAAAATAAAATGATACAAAAGGGCTATGAGGCTCCTCGGATAGTCAATCCCAAGGACACTCAGAGTCCTATGGAGGAGACCAATATTTAGAAGCTAAGGATGACACCAATTTTTATTATTTCCATTAATACAATTACATCCCTGCAAAAAATGACAATGGAGGTGCAAAAATATGAGTTCTCTCCACAAGAAGACTAATCAAAATCTACCCCTAGAGGAAAACTTTACTTGGTACTTATAAAAAATTATTAGGAAGCATTACCCATGAAAGGAGGAAGCTTTTACCACCAGAATCCCTTGATTAGTGGATCTCATTCCCAATACTAGGAATTTTGATTAAATGGGAGGGAACCCATTCCTAGATTTTCTCAATCATTGGAGCTCCAAAATATGTGCCATTATTCCTAAATATCTCACTAATTTATTATTAATACTGATCCTCCTAAAGTAGGGAGCAGGTCCCTAGATTATCTCCTCCTCTAAATCTTTGTAATTTGCCTAATATTCTCATAACATTACATAAAAATAAATAATATTAGGCACAAATATGCAATTATTCATAAACCTTCCTAATGAACATATTAAAGTTTAAAATATATTATATAATGAAAAAAGAGAAGTTTAATGTGCTAAAGGATGGTTATATGGGCCTTAATTTATGTTTAATTTAGAGGCATGAGCCTCAATTTATGTCTAATGTAGAGGCCCATCATACCCCCTCCTGAAAGTGTTGTTCATCCTCTAAGAAACTTAGTGACCTCATTGTGCCTGATTCATCGCCCTAGTGGCCTCTCTCTTGTGCATTCCTCGGTCCTTTCTCTTAAGAATATTGGTTGTACATTCTGCAAGGACAAGCCCAAAAATCTATTTGTGCATAGAAAATTCATTTGTGCATAGAAAAATCATGGTTTTTTGAGACCATTAGTTTTCCTTCTTCCCCTTATCCAAGGTGGGTTATTGAATATTTTTTAGTTTAGGATGGTCTTTCACATCCTTATCAACTTTCTTCTACCTTTTTTTATAGTTTAGACACCTATGGAACCTTCAAAATGCCTTTAGAATCAAAATAGGACATCCTATAATAATTCATGTCAAAACTACACGAAACCTACAAGAAACCTTGTTAAAACTACAAGAAACATGTTTTGAGCATAAATGATAGTCTGAGCCTAGGGTAGGCCCTCAACTTGACTCCCATTCCTTTCTCCCATTTTTATAACATCTTTTAGGCCTTGTACGAAAGTTAGAAAGAGATTAGAGACCTATTGGAAAACCTCTTTTCATCACAACAGTTTGAGTTTTGTTTTGATGGCGAATGTCTTGTTTCCTTTTGTTGCCTTCTTTTCTTTTTTGGCCTAGATGATTGAAAAATGGCCTTGGATTTCTTTGTTTTGATTATGTCTCTCTTAGGCACTGCCATTTTGGGTTTTAGGACAATTTGTTCCTTTCTTCCTTCTTGTAGCAACATTCTTCCTTCCTGTAGCAGTCATTCCTCCTCTTCCACGGTCTTATAACTATATGTGAGTGATGAGAAATGATGTAGAGGGTTTGGAGGATGATGTTAGAGATCAGAGAGAGTAGTATAGGTTTGTGAGAATGGAAAGGATCCTCTCTCTGTTTTTTCAAGAAAATTTCAGGGTGAGACAAAGTGTAAGGTTTGTTCTTGAAATTATGAAATGGGATGGACGAATGATGCATAGATAGTGAATATCAAGTGAAAGGAGGGCTTGGAGTCCTATGGTGACTTAGCCTTTGCAAAAATTTCTTATTTTAATTTTTTTCTCCATTCTTTGAAATCATCACCCTTCCTAATTTGACTTTTCCACATTGCATAAGTGAATGAGTGAGTTGAAATTAACTAGTTGAAGGTGGTCGAGATTGCTGACCCATTCTTAGATTATGAAATCTCATCTCTTATGCATTGACAACAAATTTCTAACTATAATATGCTCGAGTGAAGAGATCAAGAATATTTCATATATGTACCTTCATAATGGTTGTTGTAGAGACATGCATGTTGCTGCTGAGTTCATGTTGTTGTACTGCTCATGACTGAGGTACATCCTTGACTACCTTTTTCCTTTTTGTTGATATTATTTCTTGATAAGTTTTCTTCTTGTTGATGTGAAGTGTAATTTTCTGAACTTGCTTGAGCATGCTACCATCATCCATATGCATCTACCCCTGAAACATCTTGGCAAAGGGATGCATGGTTTGCAAGATATGGAAAAAATGTTTTTCTGCTCTATGTACTTTTTTTTCATGTAGTAAAACAGAGCATTCATGTATTTTTTTACGACAACAATCAAAGTTAATGGTAAAAGCTTGAGAATTATGGGTGGATGGTGGAAATATATGAGGATGATGGATTGACATGGACTTTTCCTTGTTGGATCATTTGAGCAAAGGAGGAGAAAGTCAAATTTGACTTCTTTTGACTAGGCTTGACCAATTTTTTTCTTTTGGTACCAACTTGTTTTTTTTGTTTGCAAATGTTGGATAGAACTTACATTCATCATAGAGATAAATGATGCAAAGATTTTTCATTTTTTCCTTTTTTTTCTTCTAGGCCTACTAGCCACCTCAATGGGGTTTTCAACTAGTAGATGTGCCTAAGCACCTCAAATGACGTTTTCACCTAGGATCTTTTCTTTTCTCTGTTTTTCTCTTTTCTTCCAACTCATTGACCACCTCATGGAGGTTTTCAATCAATGAGCCAATCTCAAGCACCTCAAAGGAGGTTTTCACCTAAGATTTTTTATTTTTATTTTTTCATTTTTTTCTACTCTACTCTACCTAAAAAACAAAATAACTTTATCCTCGTTATTGTGCACTCCTCTTGTTATCCATTAGATAGTTATTCACTATTGGACCGGGTTGACTAAATGTCCTCCTTAGAGTAGAATATATTTTTCTTTTGAGTTCACTAAATGTTTACCATATGTTTGACGAAATATCTATCATGGAATAAGCATGTCTAGCTCAAATTATTGCTTACGTTTTGACTTTTCATCGTTATTTTCATCATTTCCATGCTTCTAGAAAGTTACAATGAGTTTTGGGCAGTCGTCTAGAGGTTAGCCTAAAACGTTGATAAAATCTCAAAACTGCAAGAAAATAACTCGAGGATTTAGGTCATAACTCAATGGAGGCAAACTTGTGAGTGCAGGTATAACTTCCAATAACATGGATGCAATTATAGGAAAAGGTGAGTGAAAAAGAGTTCCAACTCAGGGATTGCTCACTTGAGTTGGCTATTTGGCTCATGAGTGTTATGTAGTCCCTCAGTGATGTCAAAAATATTTTAGTTTGTAGGCCCCACTTTCATAACTACTTGGAGGCTAGGTCATATCACAATGACACTCATCACATGTTTATCGTGGCGAGATGTGAAATTGGGTAAGTGTGGGTTGGGGGGTTACACTTCTTGTGATATTTGGGCTCCCATTTTCAATGTCAAGCCACGACCACTTCTTTCTTCCCAATGCATACCTCTTTAGAGAGGGGACTAAAGATATAGCTAAAGCACAAGGTATCAAAGTACCCAATGCATGGAGGGGGATTTGTAGATCCAAGTTTTCACATTCTCCTCACAAGGTGTAAACATTTTATTTGAATAATAACATTCAATTTATCATATTTCCATTAGGTTTCTCATATAATATCTTGACTTATATGTTATTTTATATTTTGTTTTTTTAGGTTTATAAATAAGATTTTGAAGGTATTAGCAGCCATTTTTTGTTGTTAGGGTTGTTTGTCAAAGTGGATTAAGTGAAAGATTTTGGTACACTTAATAAAAAAATTCAAATTAACAAGGTCCTTTCTAAATGTTGCTCGAAGAGGTCCTAGAGGGTCATGGTAGAATGATGTGACCAATGACATTGTGTTGAATAGGCCTAGCGGATGATGTGGCACCATGCACAATTGACATGTCCCAAGAAGATTTAATTTTTTTGGGTGACAAAGAGGGCCATATCTATGTGACACATGTTACCTCTCAAAAGATATCATGTGACTCAGTGATGTCATCATGATGAAATGGGTGTCACCGAGGGATGATGTGGCATAGTTTCAATTGTTGTGCCAAGTGATGGTGTTTGGAAATTACTTCCTATGATATCAAATTTTCAAAATTCTACCGAAGTCATGATGGTGGAGGTAAATCATATGATTCTTTAGCAGCCTAGATGTTCAAGGAATTTTTCTTAAGTGCAACCACGTGAAATGTCCAAACCCAACTAGTAGTTAAGTGCATTTAGTGTAATGGTGCTTGGTGACAACCACAATTGTATGGAGAATGATCTTAGTTTCTCTA
Source organism: Pinus taeda (assembly GCA_000404065.3). Classification (NCBI taxonomy): domain Eukaryota; kingdom Viridiplantae; phylum Streptophyta; class Pinopsida; order Pinales; family Pinaceae; genus Pinus; species Pinus taeda. Next base: position 10,728 of record APFE030614273.1, read on the forward strand.
TGTGCTTAGAAATTATAATTTAGCACTAAAGACAATTTACGAATTGAAATATTTTTTTTTGTTGTTGGAAAGCAAAGAACTACATATAAAAGAGGATTTTATGTTATGATGAGAAATGTGTTAGAAAATTATATATTACAAAGCAATGGAACACATAAAATATCAGAAATATAAACATAGGGAATGCATAAAACAAGAGAGACACATATATACGTGGTTCACACAGTTTGGGTTGTGTCAATGGAGAAATAGTCAATCCTCTTTTTATATTATCCATCAAACTAAAGAGATACAACCTACAACAAATCTGTTGTAATTCCCTCTTCGCTCTCAATCTCCTCTTTCTTCCTCACTCAGAATACAGATATACATAGACGCAATACAATTCCCTCATATATAGTGACGGGTTGCCTTCTAGGGCCAAAAACCCTAAATTAAACATAACTTCTATCATTAGATATCTGCCTAATTAACGGCCCAGATTGACTATGAAATTACAACATTTTACAAGGAAATTTTACATCTATTCTTAGCTTCGGGGGCGCTGCCCCCGATCCCCCCACCACGAGGGGGCTCCCAAAGGTCACAACCGCTCCCCTTGGACCCCCCCCTACAGCAAATATTTTATGAGCAGCATTGCCGCCCCATTACAAATTTGGGTCCAATACAGTGATATCTTTGAATACAGAAGATAATCACGCTCCACACCCAACAAAATGATGGATAATTATGAGCCAGTGTGAAAATTAAATGTTATTGTTTTCATTAAATAAGGTGGTAGGGAATGAGGATGTGAAGGATTCTTGTGAGACTTCTGTTGGTAAGGATTGATGATGATATTCATCACTCTATAATTGAGTACAAAGAGCCAAAAAGATAGAACCTTAAGTTCATAACGCGTATGTGAGAATTCTTGGTGATGAAGCATTCTCTAAAAGAGTAGAGAATTAATTGAAGTGTTTCTTAATTAGCCTAGAGAGGAGTAAATAAAATACTATTCTTGATCAATGTTCATATTACATTAAAGAAAAGAATAACAACAGGGAGTGTGCCTTGAATCGGTAAAAGGAGCAACATAGTAAGAAAGGAGAGTGTAAATAGTGACCAACAAAGCAACAAAGTGAGTGAATTAATGAAGTTTAGGGCCCAAGACAGAGGTAATGTGTGCCTATAGACGTTTGAGAAGCATTTTTAAGTCAAGGATTTGTATATGAGAGTGGGGTGATAAGAGGGAAATGAATTAAATAAAAAGTGAATTAAGGCGCTAGAGGTCTCACTTTAAAAATCCCATGAAAGAGTAGATCATAGTGGTAGAAGTGGGTGTGTCCCTACAAATATTTAAGCTTTGTTCCTTAAGTAAGCTTGAGCTTTCTAATCTAAGGGGGTTGGAGCCTCATTTGAGTTGGTGCTATTAAATATTGATTTAAACATAGTTGGTGCTCTTATTTTACATCATAATACAAACAGAGTTTTGGTGGTTTTTCTCTTGGAAGGGGTTTGACATTAAATCACTATGTACATATGTGATGTGATTGTATTTTTGTTTTGTATAGCTTACATAAACAAGTTAACCATTGGAAGTTAGATCCACATGAAATCATGGTAAATGAGGAAAATCAAAATGTATAGTCATGTATTTGATGGAGTAAATCACATATTTTAGAGATTCATGATAGAATCATACATCATGTTTCTTGGATTCAATTTATGGGCAATAATAGAATCTACATACATAATTATGATAACTCCACTTACAATTTTGATGAAAGAAGACCTTACAATAATAATGCAAATGCCATGAACCTCATCATCACTAATCATAACCAATATGAATAGAAAATTTGATTCACTACAAGTCAACCAAAAAAAACTTGGGACAAGCTCAAGTACTATTATAAGGGAAATTAGAGGATAAAGCAAGTAAAACTTTAAACTTATAGAATGAAATTTAAAATTACAAGGATAAATGTTGGTGAATATATTATTGAATACTTATTTAGAGTTGATGAAGTATCTAATATGATTAGAGTCCTTGATGAATACATTACGGTAGTCAATTATAAAGTCTTAGGATCTCTCCCAAAGAGGTTTAATGGCATATCTGAGCCATAGAATAGATGGCACAAGCAAAGACTCTGAAAATGGAGCAACTACATGGAACCCTCATTAAATTTGATATGAGAATTGGAAGTGAGAAGTAGGAGGAGGAGAAGCATCATTTAAAGCCTCAAAGAAATCCAAAGAGCACAAAAGACACCAAGATTTCTCCATATATCACTGAGATGAGGAGATCGCCCTCTTTGTAAGAAAAGTTACATTTGATATGAGAATTGGAAGTGAGAAGTAGGAGCAAGGGGAAGCATAATTTAAAGCCTCAAATAAATCCAAAGAGAACAAATGACAGTATGATTTCTCCATCTATCACTTGATGAGGAGATGGTAGGGTTTGTAAGGAAATTCGAAAGGTGGTGGGGAAAATAATAATATAAGCTACCATCTAAGTGTTTTGAATGTGGTAGAGTAGGACTTTTTGCTTGTAAACTTCCATATAAATTCAAGAAGAAAGAAAAGGTGAAAAAAGAGAAGAGTTGAGACAAAGCTAAAAAGTATGAGAAAAAGAGGACTTGAAAGAGAATGATATTCTACTCTAAGGAGGACATTTAGTAAAATGAGTCCAATAAGGAAGAATTATCTAAGGGATAACAATAGCAGTGCACACTAATGACATTTGAGTGTGAGACTAAGTTGGAAGAAAAACCAATTTCTCATAAAGGAATGGTGGAACTAGAGGAAGAGGAGGTGATGAAGACTGAGAAGAAGAGCAAGCTACTAGAACAGAAACTATTGAGAGGTGAAGTATGTATAACTCCAATAATGAAGAATTTAGAAATTATAAAGTTAATCTAGAAGAGACTCTCAATCTTAAGCATATTTTAGTTTAAAAATTAAAGGATAAACAAAAGAGCGATGATAAACTCGAGGATGAAAATGAAGCACTAAATCTAGAGGGGTCAAAATGTTAAAGAATGGCTAGTTTAGATGCATATGATGGAGTTGTCATCTCTCTAAAAATTCATCTTGGAGAATCAAGGAGAAAATAGGAGCTTCTTATAAATTAGATAGTTGAATGGGAAAGGAATTATCAAGAACTTGAGGAAGAAGTTGAATCTTTGAGAGAAGATATTATGAAAATCAAGCCTAATATAGATTTATAACTTATATTCACTAAAGGCTCGGAATAGTTGGTTGATACCCTCATCTCATAAAGGCCATGAGCAAGAAAAGTTAGTCTAAGATATAAAGAGTCTCAACAAACTTCAAAAAGACAACAAAGTTACAAATCCATGAAACAAGGAGCCTTGGAGCTATGTGAAAGCACTTAAAAGAAAAATAAAAAAGTGACAAGATTACATATTCACGAAACAAGGAGGCTTGGAGCTATGTGGAAGGACTTAAAGGAAAAGCTAGTATAATTGAAAAAGTGACCAGACCTAGACAAAATTAGAAGGATGTAAACCCAACCATGATTTAGACCTCATCTCAACATAGACCTTATGATTACCAAGCAATAAAAAACTAAATATCAATAGATATATTCAACCTCAACAAAAGCATTAATTTAATCTTAATCATAGAACCTTACAACATTTGTCCAAATTCCAACTTTAAATCAATTTATCGAAAGTGATTCTCTACAGTCGCCCGAAGGGTATTATTTTTTGTTAGTTTTCCATGCACAGGTGAAGAGGAGACCACTACAACATAGGCCTCCCATGCATTACCATGTTTCCTTCGAGAGAACATTAACGTCTGATCCTAAGTCCAAAATTACTTGGTCCATTTCATACTATCCAATCTACGCGGATAACCTCATTTCCCTTCTTGTTCTTGTCTTATGCTTTCCAATCTTCCATACTATGCGTGGTACTCCTTGTGCAGTCCTAGCGCATCTATTGATGAGCTCCTACAATCCATTTACAACCTTACTGTCACGCAACAAATTCATGCATGTTTTGAGTAACATCATGAGCATCGATGGGTCCATTTTTGGCTATGCTCTGCCTTTGCTTCCATAAAATTTTCTTGAGCATGCTCCAAATCAAACTCTGCTTCCTTCGTCAGAGCTTTGCAAACCCAAGTTTCATCTACTAGTTGTTTGCCTTTATCATCTCCCATCGTAATTCCACTTCGGAGCATAATATTCACATTTGGATTGTCCTTGCGCAGCTTAGACCTCATCATTTGCAGGTTCTAAGTTAGGGGAGGTGGTATCACTCCCTTGTCGTGTATCCTAGCTATCAGCATAGGACAATCCTCCATCTTGTGATTAAACAAGGTATAATACAGACATGATGAATGCATCAGATTCATACAATCACATGCATAATGCCCTGGCCCTCCACAATTATAGCATATTAGTTGTCCGCGACCTCTTCGAGGTCCTCCTCCACCTCTTCCTTGTCTGTGCCCCTAAAATCTGGTGCACGCCATCCTTGCACCTTGATCTAGGGGCTGCCTTTCAGCTTGAACCCTCTAAGTTGGAATTCTATCCATCATTAGCTCATAACTTCTACATGTATGCTCATCATTTCCCATCGACCTACAAAAATCACAAAACAACTATTGCGATGTCTGCATGTACTTCTGCAATAGATGACAATTGTCTGTAGCATGCTTTTCTCCTATTTGACAAATCACACACCACAAAGTAGGCGTCTCGCTTGGTCCTCCTTGCGCTTCCAGCCTTACTGGAATCAACCCCCCTCCCGCAAGGTAATTCACGAACACCGAGCAGTGGTCCATATCATGACCCTCCTCCTTACATTTCACATGCCACACCTCTTTGCGTACTTCGAGTCGAGCTGTCATGTCGTGATCTAGGCAACGGAACCATTTGTTGGCTTGATGGGGCCTCACCGAGGTTCGGTGTTAATTAGCAAAAAAATCCCTGTACTACTGGTATTTTTGGCAACAACCTGCGGAGCGGGGATTGAGGTCTCACCCAAAGGAGTATGGGGGGATGCTAGAACCATGTTTCCACAATCTTGAGATGTGTGAGGGGTTGATTTAGTCCAACTAGGAGTGCCTTCGCACAGGTTACTTCGCGCACTCTTCTAACTTGTGATCCCTTCGTATTCTATTATATTCACCTTCGTGCATCCCTAGCGAGGGATTCAGGTTCTTTCGCACTGCTTAAGGAAGTGGTTTGCACTCTTTTCCTAAGTTCCGCCACAGATCTTACTTATCTTCTTATGAGTGTTAGTTAGCTTCGTGTAAGGAGCTACTTATCTTAGATTTACTTATTCAATACATTCATATAATTTCGCGCAACAAATAAACAGTAAGCTTGTAATTCATACCCAATATACTTAAATGCATAAACAAGAAAAGATACACAGAGTGGTAAGAAACTTCTATTTTATTACTTCTTCAATGAGTTACAGACTCGACTCACCTTGTGCACTCAACTGCAGGGGTCCATGCACTTAGCTACAGACTACTAGGCCTCTACGCACTTAGGTGCAGAGCCTTCTCCTACTCTACCACCCAAAAGACTCAATTCTACACTTAGACTCATTACTTCTATTCAATCAACTTCCTTACTATTATATTACTTCTTACAACTTAGATTCTTGCTCTATTTATACAATCACATGATTTGCGGACCATAGGTAGATCTCTCAAGACAACATTACATAACAAAATTGAGAGAAAACAACCCCATGACTCAATTACAACTTCGTGCTCTCTGCCCATAAATCATGGAGTCTTTACACTGGACTTAGTCAAAACTTGGGATTTAAGCTCCAAAACCTACCTTGGGGGATCAAGTGCCCAAAAACTGTATGATGTAATTTCAGACCTTTGAGATCCAAAATTGTAGAAATATTTTAAATTCAATATTGAGCTCCTATAAAATGAAAACAAAAAAGTGTGTAGTATTTTTTTAAATTTGCATAAGTTTTGTTTGAGAGAGTAGTTTGAATTAATTCAAATGGAATTGTGAATAACAATTATCATTAATTGATGACCCAAAGAAATAAAATGGAAACACCTAATAAGAAACCCTAAATCTCTACTATGATACATGAAGAAGAGGAAGAAATGCAACATGCTATATCAAAATTACGAGACGAAGCGAAACAAATTTCGCGCTCAAAAAAAGTAATTGAAGCTAAGATGGAAGGTTTGAAGAATGGACATATGGATTTATATAATATTATATAAAAATGATTGGGTATTTTTACAGCTACAACCATACAAACAAATGTCCCTCCAACAAGCTAAGAAGGATAATAAATTATCACCAAAATATTATGGTTTGTACAAGGTGTTGCAAAATATTGGTACTATGGCATAAAAATTGGAGCTTCCTACATCTTCTTGAGTATCTTTCATGCTTAAATAAGATTACACGTGACAAGCTCTGAGTTCAAGCAATATTTCTAGAACTAGGCGAGGAAGGAAAGATCATATATGAGAATTGGAAGTGAGAAGTAAAGAATTGGAAGGGAGAAGTAGGAGAAAGGGGAAGCATAATTTAAAGCCTCAAAGAAATCCAAAGAGCACAAAAGACAAGAGGATTTCTCCATCTATCACTCGATGATGAGATGGTCCGGTTTTTAAGGAAATGCAAAAGGTGGTGGGGAAAATACTACTATAAGCTACCATTTAAGTGTTTTGAATGTGGTAGAATAGTACTTTATTGTTGTAAACTTCCGTATAAATTCAAGAAGAAATAAAAGGTGAAAGAATAGAAGAGTTGATATAAAGTTAAAAAGTGTGAGAAAAAGAGGACTCAAAAGAAAAAGATATTCTACTCTAAGGAGGACAGTTAGTGAATTGAGTACAATAGTGAAGAATTATCTAACGGATAACAAGAGGAGTGCAGGCTAATGACATTTGAACTTGACACTAAGTTGGAAGATAAACCAATTTCTCATAAAGGAATGGTGGAACTAGAGGAAGAGGACGAAGACTCAGAAGAAGAACAAGCTACTAAAAGAGAAACTCTTGAGAGGTGAAGAAAGTATGTATAACTCCAATAATGAAGAATTTAGAAATTATAAAGTTAATCTACAAGAGACTCTCAAGCTTAAGGATATTTTAGTTTAACAATTAAAGGATAAACAAAAAAGTGATGATAGAGCGGAGGATGAAAATGAAGCACTAAACCTAGAGGGGTCAAAATGTTAAAGAAAGGCTAGTTTAGATGGATATGATGGAGTTGTCATCTCTCTAAAAACTCATCTTGGAGAATCAAGGAGAAAATAGGAGCTTCTTATAAACTAGATAGTTGAATGGGAAAGGAATTATCAAGAACTTGAGGAAGAAGTTGAATCTTTGAGAGAAGATCTTATGAAAATCAAGTCTAAGTTGATTTATAACTTATATTCAATAAAGGCTCTTAATAATTGGTTGATACCCTCATCTCATAAAGGCCATGAGCAAGAAAAGTTAGTCTAAGATATAAAGAGTCTCAACAAACTTCAAAAAGAGAACAAAGTTACATATCCATGAAACAAGGAGCCTTGGAGCTATGTGAAAGCACTTGAAAGAAAAATAAAAAAGTGATAAAATTACATATAAAAGAGAACAAAGTTACATATCCATGAAACAAGAAGCCTTAGAGCTATGTGAAAGCACTTGAAAGAAAAATAAAAAAGTGATAAAATTACATATAGAGGAAATACTCCATTATAAAATCTGTAAGTCTAATCAAAATCATTATATAATATTATAAAATCTGTAATTCTAATCAAAATCATTGCATAATATTAGTTAACAATCAATATCATAAGTTGATATAAAGGAGAAATTGAAAAAATTGAGATGAACTTTCGCATTTTTCTCAACTAAAAGACATCGCATTTAAGAATCACCATAATCATTCTTTAAACCATGAGCTTTTTTGACCACAAAGGTTAATAAAGTTTAATTCATGCACATTCGAACAATTCATGCACATTTGTGAAACAATGTATTGGATCCGGTTAGTTCATAACACTTGCAGGTGATATTGAGGAGTCTATACTATCAAAAATGAATGCGCAGATATGATATTCATAAAATTCAAGTAATTCTGAGATATGATATTCATAAAATAAAACACAGATGGAAACATTGAATGGGCATCACTGTAGAGTCTATACTATCAAAAATGAAGGCCGAATCTAGCATCACTGTAGAATCTACTAGACCATACGGAACCTATGCCATGACGGCTTGCCGTGAAAATGTTGTGCGTCCTTTCATCATATGCAAATCCTGTATTTCCAAAACCGAGAACCTTCTCTCTGATTTCGGACCAATTTTTGCTGAGCTTTGCGAGGCATTGTCCTGTAACAATGCTGCTTATATTGATGGTGTAGGAATCATAGGAATCATTGGAATCATAGGGTGTATTACAAATAGAAATGATGATATCCTGTGATTTTGTAATGTGACATCGACGGGAAAAGCCTTTGAACGCTGATATCCGGTGGTCTTCAAGTCTCACTAAAATCTCTCCTTCTAAATTACACACATTAACTGTTTGGCACCAACGGTCCAAGCAAATGAACTTGGAAACTTTATGTAAGTAGTGGGGTAGGCATGCAGTGCAAATATTTGTTTTCTTTATGCAAACAGGACTTTCACCGCTAATATCCATTACTTCCAGCTCCCCCAGTAGTCCCCGTTGCAAAACCTTTCTGTCATAGCCACATAGTTCAACGAATACCCAACAACTCTCTTTCAGGAAAAATTCTTTACGAAAAATTCCATCGCTTTTGGAATAAATCCTGAACAGAGTGGATTTTCCTTTGACCTTTTCACAGATCACGATTTCAGTATTTCCTGGACTTCCAAATGTAAATTGAGGATCTAGAAGTCCACCTTTTGATGTTAATTTGCTATCTGGATATGAAATTGCAAACAGATGACTGTAATTTTTCAATTCAAAGACCTTGAACACCCCCCTTTCTGACAGATTATAAATCACGCCCCTGGAATTTGGAATATCGAATTTCCAATGACAGATTACGGACTCACCCTGGAACAACTCTTCGTGGGTTGTAGCTCCTTTTTTTATGCATTCAATCGGAATGCTTATAATCCTTCGCCTTCCCTGACCCTCAATAACCATTATCAAAGACTCATTATGCGGATTATAAACATGAAAAAAGGATTTCCATGGTAGCTGGCTCGTAATAGGCCGGTCATTATCTATTTGTAGACACTGGTGCACAGGGGGCTGGCCATCATTACCATAATCTAAATTAAGACTGAAAGGAACTATACAGGTACCATTACTGGTCACATGAATATAACACACTGTGCTATGTGTTATCACCACTCCTGTTATGTTACCTAATCCATTAGTGAATGCAGCTACATGATACTCCTGAAAAATATTTGGTAGCTTTTTGTTATTGCTACCAAACTCTCGGTAACGGAGCACATCAAAACTATTAAAAGAAGAGGAGTAATCCCTTACCATTATTCCTCTTTGTTGCTGTTCATGAGGTTGGACATCATTGCTTAAATCCTTTGCACTCTTAGCTATGTCTGGTGGTGCCCATGATACAAGCTTTGTTGGATTTTCTTCCCCAAGCCTATTAGGGTTTTCCATTGCCTGTTGTAGAATCACAATAGTGCACGTTGAATGTATTTACCAGACAATTACATCGACCCACACTGGTTTGGTTTTTGTCCTTAGGATCAAAATTAGAAAAAAAATAGATAGATTGATTCAGGATGCCCACAATGCTTAGCTCTTATCTCCTTTTAAAGAATGGTTGAACTCTCTAGAACCCTTATTTTATTGTTTTACTCAAAAAATGAAGGTTAATACCATGGGTCAATACCATGGGCTCATTATGGTATATACCCATTTTGGAGTCTTTATCGTAATAGTCTAAGGATTATGCTTTTTTCCCTCAAGGTTATGGAAATTCCCACCATTTTTTCAAAAACTTTGGGAGGGATTTTTGTAAATCCAAGTAAAACATGTGTAAATTCATAATTTTAGGTGTGGTCTACTTTTTTGATGGTGCCTAATCCAATTCCACCATAGAAAACATGATTCAAACACACCCTCTACAAGATTTTATGAGATTTTTTTTCCATGATTCTTTCAATTCTGGACCTCAATTCCTCGGCTCTTTATCATTGTTCAATACATTGACACATATTCCAATATGCCATGTAAAATGGGTAGTAGCCTAACTAGCCCGAAGAATTGCCCTGAAAAGTTATGGAAATTCTCATTCTATTTAGAGAAAATTCAGTTAGGATTTTTGTAAGTCCCAGTTATATTAGTTAAACTTCAAAATATTAGGTGTCCTACATGTTTTTGATGATGCTAAATCCATTTCCACAATCAAGAACAAGATTCAAACAATGCCTCTACAAGATTGTTTGAAGTTTTATTGGTGGGATTCCGCCCACTTTTAGCTGTACTACCAATAGCCACTACTTAAAATGACATATTAAAAAGGTAATTTAAATTACCCAAATTTAAATTACTCAAATTACACAACTTTAAATTACCCAAATTTAAATTAAAAAAGTAAATTTAAAATTTAAATTCAAATTACTCAAATAAACGTCACCTTTATCAAAATAACCGTATATATATTTTATATTTAAATTAATTTATTAACACAAGCTTTAATAAAATTTAAATTATAAAAGTAAATTTAAAATTAAAATTACTCAAATAAACTTCGCTTTTATCAAAGTAACTGTATATATATTTTATATTTAAATTAATTTATTAACACAAGACTTAGTAAAAGTTAAATTAAAAAATAAACTTAAAATTTAAATTTAAATTACACAAATAAATGTAATTTTATCAAAATAATACATTGACACAATATTTATTTTCATATTGACACAATCTTTCTCACAATTCAACATTTACCATGGCAAATTTACCATGGTTAACTTTCATATTGAGGCAATCTTTGTCACAATGGGAAGTTGGTCCATGGTTGACCCTCGTTGAATTTCATATTGAGAGAATCTTTGTCACAATGTGGCAATGGACCATGGTTGACTATGGATGACCATGGTTGTCACAATGTGACATTGGAGAAAGAGACAATCTTTGTCAAAATGTGACCATGATGATTGACCATGCTTTACCATGATTGGCCATAGTTAACCGTGGTTGACCATTGTTGACTATGGTGGAACATGATTTTTTTTTATATTGAGACAATCTTTGTTACAATGTGACATTGGACCATGGTTGACCATGATTATAAACCCAACAAATTTCTACTAAACCATAGAACTAATACTATAAACCCTAGAAATATGGCCCATTAGATTAATAAACCTAAGGGATTGATATTATAAAACCAAGGGATTAATATTATAAACTAAAGGTATATAAACCCTAAGATAAATATTATAAACCCAAAAATAAACATGGTTGACCATGATTGATTTTCATATTCACACAATCTTTGTCACAGTGCGATGTTGGACCATGGTTTACCATGATTTATTCTCATATTGAGACAATCTTTGTCACAATACCACGTTGGATCATTCTGATCATGATTGATTTTCATATTGAGACAATATTTGTCATAATACGATGCTAGACCATGGTTGACCATGGATGACAATGGTTGTTAAAATGTGACATTGGAGAAATGCATAATCCTTGTCACAATGTGACCATAATTATTGTAGAGCTCCATAACTCTTTTGTTGTTATATACCTAGGGGGGGTAATATGGGGTACCGAGGGAGGTACCAAAGGTAATAATGTAATAATGGGATGGGCCATAGTAATAAATAAGGTGGTTAACCCATGTCATGTAAGGGACCACAAGTATTTAATAATAATGTAAGAGGCCCATGGTATTAGTTGATGGTATGAGGAAACCATGGTAATGATGCATGGTTTTGTATGTATGAGGCCTATATAAAGGCTAGAGACTCCACATGGAGAGATATGTAGAGAAGTAATCTTGTATGAACAAACATATGGCTTGTGGAGTGTTCTCCTTCCTTAAGGAGTGAATGTATGGTGTTGCCCTACCTTAAGGGTTTGATCAATAGAATCATTTCATATTATTCTTGGGTTTATTTGCATAATCTTGTACTTTCATATTAGATCTATAATAATCTATAGTAGTCTAACTAGCCGGAAGAATTTCCGTGAAAAGTTATGGAAATTCTGATTCTATTTACAGAAAATTCAGCTAGGATTTTTGTAAGTCCGAGTTATATTAGTTAAACTTCAAAATATTAGGTGTCCTAGATGTTTTTGATGATGCTCAATCCATTTCCACAATCAAAAATAAGATTCAAACAATGCCTCTACAAGATTGTTTGAAGTTTTATTGGGGGGATTCGGCCCACTTTTGGGTGTACTATCAATAGCCACGACTTAAAATGACGTATTAAAAAGGTAATTTAAATTACCCAAATTTAAATTACTCAAATTACCCAACTTTAAATTACCCAAATTTAAATTAAAAAAGTAAATTTAAAATTTAAATTCAAATTACTCAAATAAACGTCACCTTTATCAAAATAACCGTATATATATTTTATATTTAAATTAATTTATTAACACAAGCTTTAATAAAATTTAAATTATAAAAGTAAATTTAAAATTAAAATTACTCAAATAAACTTCGCTTTTATCAAAGTAACTGTATATATATTTTATATTTAAATTAATTTATTAACACAAGACTTAGTAAAAGTTAAATTAAAAAATAAACTTAAAATTTAAATTTAAATTACACAAATAAATGTAATTTTATCAAAATAATACATTGACACAATATTTATTTTCATATTGACACAATCTTTCTCACAATTCAATTTACCATGGTAAATTTACCATGGTTAACTTTCATATTGAGGCAATCTTTGTCACAATGGGAAGTTGGTCCATGGTTCACAGTGGTTGAATTTCATATTGAGAGAATCTTTGTCACAATGTGGCAATGGACCATGGTTGACGATGGATGACCATGGTTGTCACAATGTGACATTGGAGAAAGAGACAATCTTTGTCACAATGTGACCATGATGATTGACCATTCTTTACCATGATTGGCCATAGTTAACTGTGGTTGACCATTGTTGACTATGGTGGAACATGATTTTTTTTATATTGAGACAATCTTTGTTACAATGTAACATTGGACCATCGTTGACCATGATTATAAACCCAACAAATTTCTACTAAACCATAGGACTAATATTATAAACCCTAGGAATATGAACCATTAGATTAATAAACCTAAGGGATTGATATTATAAAACCAAGGGATTAATATTATAAACTCAAGGTATATAAACACTAAGATAAATATTATAAACCCAAAAATAAACATGGTTGACCATGATTGATTTTCATATTCACACAATCTTTGTCACAATGCGATGTTGGACCATGGTTTACCATGATTTATTTTCATATTGAGACAATCTTTGTCACAATACCACGTTGGATCATTCTGATCATGATTGATTTTCATATTGAGACAATATTTGTCATAATACGATGCTAGACCATGGTTGACCATAGATGACAATGGTTGTTACAATGTGACATTGGAGAAATGCATAATCCTTGTCACAATGTGACCATAATTATTGTAGAGTTCCATAATTCTTTTGTTTTGACACCCTTTTTCCTCCATTTTCCCCTTTTTCATCATCATTATCAACTCAATAAAGGTAGTAAATCATAGATTTTGATAAGCTAAAACCTTTTACATGCCTTATTTTTCATTTTCGTTAATGTTCCTTATTGTTATGTTAAAGATTACATTAGCTATGGAATTAACATGATTATGCACCTATTTTATAAATCTGTAGCTACCTCCATGGTTCGCGGGGTTTTACTACGCTAATGAAGCAACTAAGCACATGGGTAGTTGAGGATCGATCCCCTCATGGATCTTCTCCTATTCACTCGAGCCAATTCACCCAAGGAATCACACAGTGGCATGGTCAAAGACACAAGTCAAACATGTAGCAAAAAAAGTCTCAGTACATCACATTTCTTTGATTTGCTTTCCAAATAGAAAATTGACGAAATTACACCTTTCTATGTAGTTTCAAATTTGAATAAGGATTGAACAAAAGATGTGTAGGAATAGAAGTCTCACATTGTTGAGGACGGATTTCATATAAATATCTAACCTCTGTAAATGATAGTAGGGAGGAGGTCATCGGGTAGAGCTGAAGCTTTGGGACTGCGCCATGGAAATGAGATTCTCTTGCGACTGCAACACGTGCGGTGGCGATGCCGAGTACCATTATCGCTTGGTGGATTTTGAGCTCAACGTGAAATACGATGGCGAACAAACCCTCAACGTCACGAGCCTAGATCTCGTGAGAGAAAATCCCGCTTTCGCTGAGGACTGTGCTATCGAAACGAAGGTTTCCGATCCTTCTGAACAAAGATTGAGCAGATCTGCACTGACGGTAAACAAAGGATTCGATCCCTTGCCCTTCACTCGCTGTTGTAAGATAATCCTGAGGTCCAGGGTTCAATTTATCATACGAAGGGGCCAGATTCAAATGGTCCATGGACTGGATCCTACGCAGGGAGCTTTGGAAAAGAAGCAGAGTATGAATATGACGCCTTGTCTCCACGCAGAGATGGTTCATCTCATTGTGATGCACGCTATTTTCTGCAGGGGAAGAAGAGAAGGAACCCGGGACGTGGTAGGGTTTGGGCCTGTAGTTTTTCACAATGATTCGATAGGTGCAATCAAAGATGGGGGTCTACATGATGCAGAGCTGCCCCCTCTCACAATGGGTAGGGCCAAATCTTGTAGATTCGGGATGGATCTATCAGATCTCACCAATTTTCGAGAACACTCAAAAGCTAGAACCCAGATCTCAGAACCCACGCAGCAGATCGATGGTATTGCGCATCGACCGAGCGGAGGGGAAACAAATATTGACATGCAAAGGGAAGAAAGATCCAATAAGAGGTTAGATCTGGAAGACAGCCTACAGCCAGAGCACTTGGTAATGAGCAGCGATACCGTTTCAGGCAGACCAGGAACTCAGCGAAAACCTAGCTTTCAGGTAACAACAACTCACTTTCAAATTTTTATTAAAACCCCCGAAGGGAAATCCTGTTTAGTATGGGTACATGCACGAAGCACTATCATGCAGCTGAAACAACAAATCTAGGCACTTACCGGATATCCTGTTCAGACACAACATTTGGTCAGGGGCAGGTGGTCTCTTCAGGATAGTAGATCTTTGGGAAGTTCTGAGATTAGTCCAGAAGAATCTATTGTTTTAAACCTCAGGCTGAGAAGAGGGGCCAAGCCCCATGGACAGCCAAGCTTCTCAGGAGGAGACAAAGGGAAAAAGACAGCACCTCAACAACAACCCAAAGGAATTCCTTCCTACAAAAACATACTTCAAGGCAATAGAGATTCAGGGTCCTCTCCAGATCAAGGCGGATATATACCGAGTCCATACATAGTGGATCAGCTAGGGCAAACTCGAGCCCTTAACTTTGATTCTTCACGCATCGATGACTTCGTAAAAAACTATGAAACGCAGGCCCTAATCTGTCGCTTCAACATTTTTTGGCCAAAACCTACGGATCTATTTCACTGGATATTTAACAGTTGGACCATGGAATGTGATATACATTTATGCTCAAAGGGGTTTTTCATTGTTAGATTTGCATCCAGGGAAGTCAAGGATACAATTATCAGTGCTGGACCTTGGTTTTGGGGAACGTCGGGACTGTTCATGACCCCATGGTTTCTAGATTTTGATCCAAACAACATGATTGTATCCAAAGTACCGGTTTGGGTCCGTTTATACAACCTTCCCCTCCACTTTTGGAGTGAACAAGTCTTGGAAGGAATTGGGAACAATATAGGGAAATATATCAAAACAGATCTGGAAAGGATTGATGAAAGGGTCTACACATTCGCACGCATATGTGTGGAAGTAGATTAAAGCAAAGGGTTGCCAGATAACATAAGTCTGATCTACAAACAACAAAATTGGTTGCAAGTGCTAGACTATGAAAACACAGCCTTCAGATGTAGGCTCTCGAGGCAAACAAGACACTTGCAAAGCACATGTCCAGAAGCCAAGAAAGTAAACGGCAAAAGAAAGCAGAAAGGGAAGCAGAGGAAAGGATGGCAATTTTCTCCCCCTAACTCAGAAGATGAAGCCTTAGAAGCAGAAGAAGAAGATATCCCAGTAGAGAATGTTGAATCATCCCAAGGAATGGAGACCCAGAAGCGAACCACTCACAATGAGGTCTCACAGTTACACCCAAATCAGGTAGAGAAGGCAAACGAGGATCAAAGCATGGGAGGGATCAAACGGCATCACCAGTCAGATACCTCAGATTCAAACAACGAAGCAGGTTCATAGAAAGCAGAAACTCAGTTAGTCATAGCTTGGATCGAGCCCACCCAAGGTGTGTGGCGCAAGGTCGAAAAGAAAAAGGGAAGAAAAACTTGATGACACAATTTTCTATTATTTCTCATGTATTCCTGTCATTACAGGAACAACATTTTGCCCCTTTGTGTTTTTACTTCTGTTCGCTGCCTGTCATTACAGGAACAGCCATATGCATATGCTTCAAGCATCTACAAAATGTAATTTTGTCAATATGAATAAAATTACAACTTTTTCTTACGGGAAAAAAAGATAGTAGGGAGGAGGTAATAGTTAATTTCTAAAGAATTGTGAAATAAAACTTTGTTCTTGTATCAATTTGAACTTATCTTTATGTGATTCAATGTGTACGTTTTACACAGTAATTTGTCACTCTTGTGTCACTCGCCATTCCTAATCTTGGAGAACCCTAGTAGTGACTACTCTCTTATACTTTCACCATGAAACTTATGCTCTTGCATCTCTTAAAGTTTGAAGAAATAAGTCCTCACTCCCTTCAGGACATTTCCAAAGAATCTTTCTTAAAAGAGAGTTTTCAAGATCAACACTCTTTCTGAGTGTCTCACTCGCGCCGATGGCAGAAGTTTACACTATGACCCACGCCGATCAGTGCTACTGCTAGCCCAATACCCATGTCGGTCTATTTCTAGAAATTTTTATAAAAGGAAACATAGTTTCATGTCTAGAAACTTCTAGTGGCGATGTGTTGGATGTTCATTGGGCTCGATAGAGTTGAGGAGGTCTCTTTGGACTTTTTCCCCATTAAAGATGGAAAAAACCAAAGAGATAATCCCTCTCCCATCATAAGAGGAACCATCTCACCGCCATTAAAGCTATATAAGCTCCTCCTTTTCCAAGTTGAACTGGTCTTTTTGGAGCTTGAATAACCAGCAAGATATCTATAGTTTTTTTTCCTTCTAGTTTAAGTGTGTAAATGGAGAATAGTGTGTTTGGTTTGGTTTGGAACTAAAAGGAGAAACCTTAAACTTCCATTGTTGAGGCTAACCATGAGATACTAGAAGTGGTGTTGGAACCAGTATACATCGGAGGAGACCTGCAACGTCAAGGCTTTGGTTGTATCTCTTTCTGAGATTTATATGAATACAACTAATGATTTATTTCCTACATTGGTTGTCATATTACATTTTATGGCCTAAGATTCCTTGACTTTTTAAGTGAATTGAATGCAATTGTATGCTATTATGTTTGTTGTTGTCTCTTTTGCACTTGTTTTAGGTATTTAAAGGAGAATAACAAAAATAAGCTGGAGCAAAGGAGTGAGGCCACCATCAAGTGGATTAGCATTCTAAGAGTTAGGCCCTCTTATTTGATTCTAGTTTAAGGAAGTTTTCATTAGGTTGTTCTATTTGTGGTTAGACCCACTCTAGGGCTAGAGGGATCACCTCTGTCCGAAGAGGAGATTAACCTAGTCCACAAATTGGTGACTCTATTGGGATCCGTCCCTCTCTATTGATTGTTTTTCATTTCGTGGTTTGTGTTAACTTTTGTTGTAGCACACTTTCCCTTTAGTTTTCTGTGCTTTACGTGGTTTACTGCTTTGGTTTTGAAATTTAGAGTGACAAGTCTCATTTTGATATTTGATATTTTTTATTTTTTTGTTGAAATCCTCGATCAGCGTGTTTTATTTTCTGAGAGTCGCATCGACTAGTGTGAATTTCTCTAAAAACATCACGTAGTACCCCCTTGTGTCACTTGTTGTCAGTTACACAATCACGCTGATCGTGTAGGTGAAGATCAAGATTTCTCCTTAATCATAACTAGTGTTTCTTGCTCTCATAATTTCTGCCGCTTAGTATGTTTGCCTTTGTTCTCCCTAGCTAGAAAGCTTCATTAGCTTCTTATGTGTGCTTGTTTGGTTTAAGGTTTCCTTACTTGATTTTATAGTCTTTGCATGGTTTGTCACCCTATGGAATCTAGGTCATTGTCCATTCAGTTGTTTGCGTGTTCAACAAATCAAGTGGTTGGTTAACTACTCCATGCATTTTGTGTTCTAGTTTTTTTTATTGCTTTGGTGTTAGGATATTCTGACACATAGGAAATAGTTAAGTATAACTTGGTCTAGTGTAGAGTTAGGTAAAGTGTGTTTCTTTACTATGTACTTTTGTAACTTACAATCCAACGGTCATGATATGTACTGATCTGACCGTTCATTCTCTCCTCGGTATTACCGACACTTGATCTGTGGCTTAACACCCGATTGATCCATGATCTCTATTTAAAGAGCGTGGAGGGTCATTTGTAGGGTAATCGTTCATGAGAGAAGCTTATGTAAATTTTCATTATTTTATTAATGAATTGCGTGAAGTGGCCGCATTGGCTGAGGCTATGGATTGTTTCCCTCTTTGAGGGTTTTAACCACGTCAACAATACTGGTGTATTGATCTATGATCTATTTGTGAGCAGTGTCCTTTGGTGTTCTGTCTCACGAACTTACCCTATAAATTCCTACATGGCATCAAAGCTATTTGAGGGTCACATTTGTTGGCGATCCAAATCTAAAGCCGGTAGAACTACATTCGACTGCCATTTCCTAGACCTATTGTTTCTGACTGCTTTCGGGCTGAGAGGACTACTCTATTGTGTTAGGAGCATTTTTTCCAGTGAGGAACCGCTTTCATTTCACATGAAAAGCTTTATGGTAGCCCTAGCTACGTCAGTTTTAAGATCTGGACGTATACAGTGTTTATTTGCAGTTTCTAGTTATTTTCTCTCTATTTATTTAGGTTTATTTAGCTCTTTGTTTTTTTTATTACTAGATCTATACCTTTCATTTATGCGTGTGCTCTTTGCCCCATGACCCTGTGTGATGTTGGCAAATCAAAAACAAAGAGGAAGGGTTTTTCTCATGCATATGCTCTTTTCTGTCGTGCCTTAGTGTGATCTCGAAAAATCAGAAACATTGAGGAAAATATTTAGTTTTCGGCTAAAGCTAACTTCAAGCTACAAGGTTTGTTTTTTTGTATGTCTGTGTTGGGTTTTGTGTTTTTTGTTTTGTAGAGAAAAAAAGAGGTTTCTCAATTAAGCACGCAGCCCAAAGCTTCAGTGACTAAAAAAGGAACCCCCTTCCTTTTTTCCAAAAATTATTAACCTTTAAATCTAGCTCACTTGGTCCAAAGCTACTTTATGAGAATAGAGGTCTTGAGTTCAAGTCCTTCTTGGTCCAAAGCTACTTTATTAGATTAAGTTTGGAAAGGGGGTGAATTTTTGTTAATATAATATTATCATTCATTTCCGCACATTCCCGCACTTCGTCGGCATCTTCAACAACGTTTCTTCAAAAAACCATAACTTCTTCACCCGAAAGCCATTTTCAGAGCCTTTTTTTTAATCAGCCTATTTTTTCGAGATCTTTCCATTGGAACACTTATTTTCAACATATACAGCTTCATTTTTTATTAAAAATGGAAAGTCCATGCTAACTTATTCTTGACATCACCAACTACTTCCAATGGTGGTCCTACATTGTGGATTTACTTAGAAGTAAAGGTCTTTACCGAATAGCCTTAGGCCAAGAAACCAAACCGAAGGATGAAGATAAGGCAGCGAAATGGGAAAATAGGCAAGATCAAGCACATGGGTTAATAGGGATGTCTATTTCTCCAAACCTTAGATTCCATATCACAGAACTTGATACTCCTGATGAAGCAATGAAATAGATCACTGAAGCTTTTGGAATTAAAAATGAACTTAGGGCCCATCAACTCGAAAATGAGTTTCTTAGATTGGACCTGAATAAGTTTCCTTCCATTGAATATTTTTTGTCTAATTTCAAGACCCTTAGAGTTCCCTTGGAAGGTCTTAAGGTTAAGAAAGAAGATGGTAACCTTATCTATTCCATTCTTACTAAGTTGGGACCAACCTACTCTGTGTTTGTTTCCACCTTCCATTCCACAAGAGAAGCCTTCATTTCTCAAGGACAAGTCTACAAGTCCCCTTCCTTTGATTCCTTTTGTGATTCTTTAATAAGAGAATAAGAAAAAATCTTACATCTTGGTCTTCTTAATATTGTAAACTCTTCTAAGAAAGACTTAATTGCTCAGCAACAACCAAATTCAAAGAATCCTAAGAAGTTGTATCCTAAAAGGAATGGTCCTAAACTAAACAAGGGTCCTAAGCAATTCGAGTCTCAAAATGAAAAATCATTTCAACAAAATGATAAGGCAAATAAAAACAAAGGGAAGAAGACTGATAGACATTGCCACTTTTGTAATCGAGATGGACAATTAAAATCCAAATGCTTTAAGAAGATGGAAGCCTTGGAAGCAGCAATGAAGAAGCATAACATCCATTTGGAGCACTCTTCAACTTCAACTTCATCTTTAGGAATAAGACTTTCTGCATGTGGCTATCAAGCATCTCAGTCTGGCTATGCACTAAATGTATCTTCTTCTTCTCATTCTCATGAGTGCCTCATTGATTCTGGAGCTTCTTATCACATGGCCAAAAACAAAGCCATGTTTTCTTCTTTAAATGATTGTAACACCAAGAATATATATGTTGGTGATGATAGATGTCTTAGTGTTGTAGGAACTAGAATTGTTCATATAGAAAATGGTTAATTTAATGATGTATTATGTGTTCCAACCTTTTCTTGCAACCTTCTATCTGTATATTAGATAACTCATTCAAGTGAAGGTAAAATCACTAAATTTTCACCTCACGATGTTGTAATTAAGGACCTAAGAGATCCTTGATAGATTTTAGCTACTAGCATTGCTGATGATTCTATAATATTGTATAAGTTTAAGAACTTTGGGTCAAAATCTTCCCTCGGTATTTGTTGCTCATAATGATGAAGTCATCAAACTTTGGCATGAGTGATTTGGTCACTTAAACTATCACTTCCTTTAGAATCTATGTAAATAAAATATGGTGATAGGTCTTCCAATGGTATCTCATAGAGATGGTGTTTTTTCTGGATGTGAACTCAGAAAACATCATCGCGATAGTTTTGAAAAACGTGCCTCTTGGCACACTTGAACCCCTTTATAGTTTGTGCAGACTAATTTATGTGGTCCACTTCTAGTTGTTTCATTCTCTGGCTACAAGTATTTCTTAACTTTCATTGATGATTCCTCCAGATGCATCTGGGTATACTTCTTAAAACTCAAGGGTGAATTATTTAACATGTTTTTGGCGTTTAAGGACTTTGTTGAAAAACAATTTGGACATCAAATTCTTAAGTTAAGATCTGATAATGGCGGAGAATATGTTAACAACAAATTCATCAAATTTTGCACTAAGAATGGAATTCAAATGCAACATACTATTCCATATACTCCACAGCAAAATGGTGTAGCTGAAAGGAAGAAACACACCTTAAAGGAGATGGCTAATTGTATGCTTCAATCTAACGAACTTAGTCTTAATTTTTTGGCAGAAGCAATTAACTATGCAAATTACATAATAAATCACACTCCTACTAACGTTTTAAAGAATATCACTCTAGAAGAAGCATGGAGCTCAATTAAACTAGATGTAAGTCACTTTCATGTTTTTGGAAGTGAAGCATGGGCCCATTATCAAATGAGAAACATAAAGCTTTTGAACCTAAGAGTGAAAAATATATTTTTGTTGGATATTCTAAAGATGTTAAAGGATATAGACTTATTCCACTTAAGTCCAAAAACGTTATCATTAGAAGAGATGTAAAGTTTGCTAAAAATATATCGGCCTATGAGTCTAGTTCAGCGGATGTGCCATCTCTCTCTATCTCTTCTACTTTTGAAAATATTTCTTCTTCAGATGATAAAAGCGAGGATGACAATCTGTTATGAAACCAGCTCAAGAAAAGATAGAAAAGATAGATCAACGCCTTAGAATTCAGCCTCTTCGAGGGGAAAACCTCCTTTACATTAATAAATGAATAGTTCTTGGATGATTCAAATGACAAAACCTCGTTTCTATATATAAGAGTCTAAGGAGTCAAAATATAACCCAGCCGACCTAACAATAATAACATAAAGCCACAAAAATAACAATAGAGGGATTCTATGGGGCACAGTAATAACAATATGGGGACAATAGGGGCACAACAATATTAATAA
>APFE030614274.1:7962-39399 GCA_000404065.3 Pinus taeda
AAATTATATATCTCTCTGTACATTTAAAGCAGCAATTGTTTCGATCAATCCCTGAAGATACATAACAATAAAATAATGATTACTTCAAAAAAAAATATTGAATTATTAAACTCCTTGCCATAAGAAATCCAATATTTTCACGGGATCAGATTCTCTTTCCCTCTTTATACTTTAAATTGGCCGCTAACGCTATTGATTGACGATGATGGCTATGCTTTGAATAACATAAGTAGAAAATAATGCTTATGTCTATGACTGAAATGCAGCATCTATTAACTCTTCCCGATCGAGGGTTGTAAAATAAAAAACAACGACCGACCATGTAATTTCTACCCGAAATCTAATTCAAAAGTTCGGACAATCTTTACACTTAGTATGATCCGCAGAGACCTTGATCCATGTACTGATCGCAGTCTGAGTTTATTGCTCATGGGTTTCTTTTGAACGTCGTCATCAGTCATTATAACTGTGCCCTACTCCGCCATTCGGGCCTGATGGAAGCTTGTTGAAGGGCGCTGTAGTAATTAACTTGTGTGACGGTATTACTGATCGCTTCGTTAGCCCTTCGGCATTGATGTATTTGTGGCCTACTCCCCCACTCGGACGAGAAGAAAGTTTGTTAATCTTCAATGTATTGCCTGCCTTACTTGTCTTCACATTCAAAGGGTCCAACCAACTCCTATACTTGGGCCACAAGGAAGTTTACTCTTCAATATACCTCTCACATCATAATCTTCATTAGGAACATTATGATGATAAAGATGGATTTTTATGAGTTTGGAGATAAAATAGTATACAATAAATTCTAATATATTCTATTAGTATGAAAGAGGAAATTTACACACATATTTATACAAGCAATAGTCTCAACATAGGAATTCTATCTTACACGTAGAGTAGTGTGGTTGAGAGATTCTCTCAACCACACACTAAACTAGGAAAAACTATATTCTAGCTAATTCATATTATGTAGGAATAAACTCCTCAAATGGAGAATTACAACCATAGACAAGTAGGAATTAATTATTTCTAACTCCCCCCTTAATGACTACTTGTCATGATATGATTCACATACATGATTCTTTTGACTTTTATCACTGCATATATGTACCTACAAATCCACCACCATTGGGTGAATTGCATATTCACAACTTCAAAAACAAAGAGAGATCAGTGCCTTTCTAAGTCAAATATTCATGTCCAAATAACAATCGTAAATAGTTGCGTTGATTGCGTCTTTCGACGCAACTGTCAACTGTCAGATAGAAAAGTACACCGACCCTCTTGTGGTTAGACACACCAATATCTAAGACCGTGAGCCAGGTGTTACTGCAGTCCACCTGCTCCTATGAGCACAAAGCGCCTGTGTACACGTTAGCCACTAAGACAATATGCCACCACCGAGCAAGTCCGATCTGCCACCACCGGGCAAATCCAAAACTTAAATGTGCCACCACTACGCAAATCCGGAACTTAAATGTGCCACCTCCGGGCAAGTCCGATTTGCCACCACCGGGAAAATCTGAAACTTAAATGTGCCACCTCCGGGCAAATCCTGTAGCCACTAAGACTCTATAGATGGTTTCTGGCTCACCACCAACCATCACATTATAGTGACAAAAGATGGTTTCACGCTGACCATAAACCATTACAAAGTGGTTTTAAGATCACCACGAACTTTCAAATACCTTTAAAAGGCTTACATTTCATTCAACATGCTGGAGTTTCTCGGTACATACAACAACTGGACTTGCTTATAACATGCTAGGGAATCTATTCCACAAACCACACTAACTCAAACAAACATCTACCTTCTTGTCCACCATAAACGTTGTCACTGCTCTTTTATTCATAGTTCACATCTTGGGCATCCTTGTCTGTTCAAATAACTTCTTGGAACTCCATGCTAGTCACGAATTCTAACAAAATAACTTTACCTACATTGAGTTAGCTAGGCTCAATAAAGCTCAATAACTTTAAACATGATTCCAAGAAACTAAATAAAGCATAAATTCTTCAGGTTTAATTTCTCTATTTCTGCCCATAGATGATTATTTTCCAAACATACCACCAGCCATTTTTCACCAACGATACCTATGAGGGGTCTACTGATAAAGAAATGGATTGATTCCTGAGGCGTATTGGATTTGTTTCAAGGTTGCCTCTGTAGCCACACATTGACTTGCAACCACAAATGCCAACTCCCTCTACGTGGACTTCTGGAACAAGTACAGTTGCAAGAGTCACAGCACAGTAAAAGGTGAATGTGACAATGTGAGCCACAATCTTCCTTACAAAAAAGAAGGCATAAATGACATGGAACTTCTTCCATGGTGTAACTCTCTTATTTCTAAGGATCTCCTTGACCATCTTTTTGAACAAATTTGCTGGACCACAAGACCAACGGTGCTGCTGATAGCGGTACATTTTGAAGGTACTAGGTAATTCATTCTTGACATTAAGATCACCTACAAAAACAAACTTCCATCCCTTCAAACTTGCCTGAACAGCCAAATCCATATCTTCCACAGTTGTGTGGTCTTTCCAGCCACCAACTTCATTTAGAGCATTGATTCGCCAAACTCTAGTAGTTTCGTTGAACCCAAAGAAGGTGTGAGTAGAAGAGCCCACTTCTTGTTCGACAGTGAAATGATAATTCAAGGACATCCCATGCATTCTTGTCATCAAGCATTCATCCGAATTCGCAAATTTCCAACGGGCCTGAACAAGAGCCAGTTCAGGGTTATGCACCAGGAATGGAACCATTTGCCATAGGTAGTCTGGTTCTGGCTGGAAATCTGTATCGAAGATGGCTACATAGTCACAGTCCTTCACATAGCTGCATTTCATTCCTTCTTCCAGAGCACCCGCCTTGTAACCATTCCTGTTGTCTCTGATCTCATATTTGATGTTTATTCCCCTGCTAGCCCATCTCTGGCACTCCATTGTTACCAACTCCTTGATATTAGGGTTTGTTGCCACAACCTTACAGATTGATGACCTTACCATCATGAACCTAGGCTTCGATCAACCCCTGTTCACTGCACCAATGCTCCCAACACTCATCCTCCCTTTTGTCACAAATTTTGGATCACTCAACAAAATAAAACAATCACAGAGAATTACCTCATCAATTTCGAGCACCCTTCTGGCTGCCTCATCCAACCTACAGTGAGCCTCCATTGTTGTGCCTCCTCACCAACATTTCCCTCTTCTATTTGTCCAAACAGCCAATTCGGCCTCCACCGGTAATCAAGCCTTCTGCGTCAGTGATCAGGCCTTCTTCTCGTTGCAGGTCTAGCCTCCTCGGCTTCCTCGCAGGATCTAGCCTTTGCATGAAGGCACCACTATTGCTCCCACTCGACCACACTGCACCGATGAGCCAAAACATGTCCTTCACTCGAGATCCATGCTTCATTCGCAGAGATCACATCTTGATTGCCAAATCGGATTAGAATCTCGCCATTGAAACTAGATCTAGATGCAGTCTCCACACATGTGCATAATTTGTCAATGCAACAAATCTTCCCTGCAACAGATTCACCCCACAACAACCTCCTTCGAATTTCAATGATTTGCAGGATCCTTCGATCTCACCACTGACTACTCGACATACATAGCCAGTTCCACGCACAGAGTTTTCTAGCGTATAAACAATAATTAGCGTGCCAAAATTGGCTCTCCACCATCGACTGATTTAATTCACAAAATTAGTGAGAAGATCTCAAATCGGAAGCCGCACCAAGATTCACTATCTCGGCTCTACACTGAGATGGAACTCACACAACAGAGAACAATAGTCTCCACAACTAAATACACAGATCTGTACCCGAGATCAGATGCGATTTGGGGATCAAATTCCCACACAACTCTTACATAAAAAAAAAGAATCGCAGATCCCTCAAAAGAAACCGCAGATTGCTCCAACACCACTGTTGTCAACAAATCAAAGTTGCTCTCTACGCCTTATGACTAGATCTTATGGTTTTTCCACTCCGTTGAGCATTGCTGCAGTGTCTTCGAAAGGTAAAGTTCATAATACTCGCCAACAATCTACTACCAACATATACATCTGCATCCACATTCAAGTGCTCGAACCGAACTTCGATCTTGGGCATGTTGATACCCACTTTTTCGATCCTGTTGTGGAGCTTGAGCAGAAACCGCTCATTTTCTTTGGCTACAATTTTGAGCAATCTATCGATGAGAAGCTAGCGATCTACAATGCCAATCCTGACCACCTTGACTTCCTCATGGCACCCACATTCTCGAGAATCCCCTTGCGGATGCGATCGTAAGCGGCCACTTTATCCAAGGCCACCCACTTCAAGGCCTCTTTGTCGTTTTCGTTATCTCTACTCCTACAGGATCTAGAGAACACATCATCCCCTCCTCTCCAAATTCTTGAAGCATTGTTACTCTTGCTCTGGCGAGATGCCGAAGTCCAAGACACCGATCACCACATCGGAGCCATACTTAGATTTCCCCAACATGGCTTTTCCATCAAGCGTATCGATGGACAAACAAGAAATTAGAAAAAATATACTATTTTCTTTCCCTATGCCCAAGAGGGCCCAGCTCTCATGGGCTCTGATACCAAGATAAAATAGCACACAGCGAACTCTAATATATTCTATTACTATGAACAAAGAAATTTACACACATATTTATACAAGCAATAGTATCAAGATAGGAATTCTATCTTAGACATACAGTAGTGTGGTTTAGAGATTCTCTCAACCACACACTAAACTAAGAAAAACTATATTCTAGCTAATTCTTATTATGTAGGAACAAACTCCTCAAATGGAGAATTACAACCATAGACAAATAGGAATTAATTATTTCTAACTCTTGGACTGTTGTAATATTTCTATTTTCAAGACTCTAGCTGCATCTACTGCACCCACCTTCATTACTATTGCGGCTACTTAAACGCATAAGAGTAACAGAAGCAAACTTCCAGTCTTCATTGCTCGTCTTTGACAATAGTATTTTATTGCAGGGGCTTCTCACGTCAATCAATCAAAATGTAATGTAATGAAAGTTTATTATGCTGCTCTGCTATTGAAGACAAAACAAGAAGGCTCTAGATAGACTGAATAATAAAACCCCTCTTATAAATAGCTATGATTGATCAGAAGCAGTTTTCTCCATTATCAGTTAAATGAAATAAGGAAGCATATATGATACAAAAGGTGGAACGAGCTATTTATACACACTAAGGGTAGGGTAAAGAGAGTTATAATTAGGTCAATAATCATATTCAAGTCAAATAAGTTACCAAATCAACAGCGGCTGGGAAATCAAACGACGCAACAGGCTGTAAACTTTATCCCCAAGTTTCGTTAGACTTCACCCATTCCTTAAGTTCATCATTTAGTCACTATTGCAAAGGGAGGTGAATAGACTTGACCCATTCCTTAAGTTCATCGCTTAGTCACAATTGTGAAGGGAGGTGAATAGGCATGTTCAGGTTGAATGGCTAACCAGGCCAACTGCTGCAGAGAGATAAAATCGCGCCCGAGTTCAGTTAGACTTGACCAATTCCTTAATTCATCCCTGAGTCAGTTGATTTCGTTTCTTAAATTCATAGAAGACTTGGCTTCCTGTGGTCTTTCATTTATTTAATTAATTATCTGAGGTTGAGGAGAATTGGGAAGGGTGACGTTAACTATAGCGAAACAAATTTGTATATATTGTCAACTTTGCGATACATCGTGGGAAGACCATGGATTGCTTTTAATTGTTTCAACTGCGTAATATAAACCTGACATTCAAAGCTCAAACACAATGTCAATACTTTCAGATTTTGACTTTGAGGCACAGTGACAATGTGTGATGAAGTAATTGATTGAGAAACATAGAATTGCAGTAGTCAATCCTTTGGCATTCATTGTTCAATAACAATAGTCAATCTTTTATCACACATCCTTTGACAATGTCTGATGGAGTAATTGACTGACAAACATTGGATCGCAGTGGTCAACACTTCTGACATTGACTCACAACCTCAAGCTTTAAAAGGATTGAGTTGCCCCAAGCGAAGCCTCCAATGACCCTAAATGGGAGCGTGGAACGAAATCAAATTCAGCGTAACCCCAATCAACTAAATTAAAGGAAATAGAATAGATATCAATGTTTTGAAAAATAGTAGTACATATGTGCAATAGTGGAAGATAATCATTATTAATTCTTATTTCTAATCATTATTTAATATTTAGGGGAAAATCGTTTTAATTTTTATTAATAATTAGTACATTTTCACTACGATAATTTTTTCCCTTACATAAAATAATTAAAAAAATAATAATTTTATTGAAAATAGGATAGATATTTCAAAAGCTCAAGCATAATACACTTAATTGTATCTACACATATAATTTTTCATATTTTTAGAATGAACAAAAATTATTGTATTCTAACACGAATACAGAAAAATATTTTTTTTTATATTTTCAGAATGAATAAAAATTATTGTATTTTAACACAAATACAAGAATATTTACATTTATGACATTAAATATTTAAAGTTAGTTGTCACATTCATACACACAATAAACCATTAAAAAAAAAATTATTTACCTCGATATAGTTAGTCTCACCTTTAAAGGTTACCATTTTAATTAATGTTTAAAACAAATATGGTGCATAGAGATTGAACCAAGGTCTTCCATTGTAATTTTATTGACTAAGAGTTATAAGGTAACTCTTAAACTAAACAGGGTGACTTTGATTATTCCAATGGTGGCGGCTAAATGGTCTAAGGTTCTCGAATCTTCCAATGTACCACTTGGAGACACTACTACTGTTGATCTTGGTACTCTCTCATCCAAAGGCTTCTGGTGACCTGCGATGCTTATCGGTAACCAGCCTGTTTTCCCTCCACTCTAGTTGGTCATTCCTCAGGTTTGTTGTGGAAGGGATCTGTTATGCAACATTTATGGTTGAATGAGATTTCTCTTAGATTCTTGACCCTTTCTCGCCATCGAAACCAGGATGCCACATACCCACATCAACACAATGCCTGGCCTTGAGCTCGAAGGCAAGTGTCTCCAAAACTCTCACATTTAGGTAAACCATACATTTACACAATACTTTTTTTCTTACTTTTTCATTTCCACAAGAAATATCATGGCTTCACTAATCTCATCTCGACTAATCTCTTGTCTTATTCTTTTTACAACGGACTTGACTACTCTCCATATTCTAGGATACTAATCTTAGAAGTCATTAAGTTGTTGGAAGTCAATTTTTCTTTTTCTTTAGTGGATATGGCTCAGGGTTTACCCCAATGTTAGTTTTCTTGTAAGTTGTTTAATTATTTACGTTTGTTATTTACAAGGTTGGGTCATTGGTCCGACATGGGTGTGGTCGAGACTCTACTTGTTACATATGCCATCTCTTATGAAATACTCACTACCCAGTTGCATCCTATTGCCTTAATGGGGTTTCTAAGGATTTTAGAGAAGTTTTTCTTATATTGTGAATGGTTATAGGGACTTTATCCTCGCCATAGAGTTACAATTGTGAATGGATGGTTAAAATTATAGCTTGTTTAGGTTATTTAATTAATATGAGTTAAGCTCCAAATTGAGAGTGATACTATAGTCAAGTTTTATGTTGGTGATTTTTGAGAGATACCCAATAAATAATTACTATTTTTCTTGACTGATAAGTAATGGCCCTCTACTATTGAGTCATGGTTTTTCTCCTTTCGGCAAGAACCCCTTACAGTTTATTTGTTGTTTGTCCTTACTAAGTGTTGGAAATTGCATGTGTATTTTTTTTGTTTTGCGAACTATCAATGAGATGCGTTTGCTTTTAGAAGTTCGAGTTATTAATTAAAGATGTATGTAGCAAATAACTTAATGCGCTTGTTTCTTTTATTTATTCCAATGATGTGTCATGTTTTCTTGTTATGTTTATTATGAGAATGTTTCTTGCTTCTGTATCTGTAATAAGGACTCATTGAGTGCCCAACTACCTGGGTAATTGTTTACAGTCAATAGTATGGTATCGTTAATACTTTTATAGATTACTCCTTATTATCTTATTGTTGTTTTGATTGGGTCTAACGTAAATATAAGCTCTTGCAATTAAGCATGGCTTTCTGATTATAAAAAATTGTCTTTATAACCGTTATTATTCTGAAGACCTTGAGAAACATTGTTACCGAGAACTATTCCTCAGTTGCCCACTTACGACAACCAAGAAGGGTAAATCTAGGTTACAACTCTCACCCCATCATGATTAAATAACCATACTTACCTCGACTATCCGATGATAGTGAAGTTTTTCTTAACTTAATCTTCTCAAAAACTAATTTACTTGGTATGCAAGAAGTTTTGTTAATAATATTTTTATCTCAAGGATCCCCAACCCTTCCAATCATCTGTATTGGATTCCAGGTCTTTATTCTTATGTTGAAAGCATAATATTTTTTTTAAAGAGATGAGAATAATTACATTAAGCTATTGTTATTCTTTCCTTGAAAGAGAAAAAAATTAATGTTACCATTTCATTTCTTGTTTGTCATGCACAATTTTTGAAAAGAAAAGACATATCAGGCCTGACCCTTTAGATGACATTCACACAGAACTATCTTGACATGTAAAAAAATATCAAAGTTGATCATCCTAGTCATATTCACAAACAAATTGTTTTGTTCATTTCAAATACTAAACAGGGTTAATCATTTACATTTAAAGAAGAAACTATTCAGATTCTCTTCCCTAACGCAATTACACTTTCTTTTATAATTACGTTAAATAACTTGAGACCCATTCAAGCACTTATCTTTTAGCCAGGATTTTAGAATTTACAAGTAAGACCATGCTGCTCGATCAATGAGGATTAGTATATTACTTCTCATTCCTCCCCCCGTGATTCCCAACCCAGAACAATTATTTAAGCAAGAGTTATGGATTCAATGGCATCAAGACTCTTTTCCAGTCCACCCTAGAATATTTCTTATTCACAGACCATGTCTAAGATCTAGAGTTTCCACTAGCACTAGTTCAACTTAGGAACCCTCTTTCAGGTAGTGTCCTGACTTTTTGTTTTCTTTTCTTTCTCTCCTCCTCCTTTCTCCTCCTACATTCTCTCAACTCTTCAAGCATAAAAGGAGAATAAATTCCCTTAACTTTCTGTTAAAAAGAGAATTATTTAGGTCTTTTCCTGTAAATTCTAAAACTCAACATTAGAAGGAAAAGTTCTTTTATCATTTATATTTATTCTAGTTCAATATTATTCCATATATGAATTACCGAGTTCACATAATAACCAAAGTGATTAACAAATGTTTACAATCACTTGGGGGTGTCAAATTGCCCCTCTATTGGAACATTGTCCATGGTTGTCATCTCTTATGTCACCCCTGGAAACAAATCGAGATATGCCTCCTGCATAAATTCCTTGTTTTCCCATGTGGCTTCATCTAGGCTAAAGTATTTCCACTATACTTTAACGTGGAAGATAGCTCCCTTTTGTAGCATTATTTCCCTCTTGTCAAGTATACACAGATGTTCTACCAGAAACTTTCTATCTAGTTCTACCTATTACAATTACAACTAAATAATTAATCTGTTCCACTATTATACAAAAAAAAATTATAGAATTTTTTAATTAGTTTTTTATTACCTGTATATCTTTCCAATTTATGATGTGTCTAAAATCATAAAAATATTGTTTTAGAAATGAAACATGAAACATTGTCAACCCGAATGTGATTGTGTATCAGGGTGCTAATTTTGTGCAACTTCTCCATCTAAGGGAACTTCTCTTAGGCTTAGCCTACACAAAAAAATGGTTGCCCACCTGGAATTCCTGGTAAGTTCTTTTTTATCAACATAGGCCTTTTGTCTATCTTGTGCAGCATTTAGATTCTGCCGAATGCTTCTCATTGTACTTTCTCTTTCTTCTAACATATCAAGTCCTAATATTAGTTTATTCTCAGGACAATTCCAGTTACAGGGTACCCTACACCTTTTCCCATAAAGCACCTCATAAGGACTCGCTTTTAATGACTCACGATGACTGTTGTTATAATCAAACTCCACCAAATCAAGGTATTATTCCCACTTACTAGGATGTTGCATCACATACATATGCAAGATCTCCTCAACCACTTGATTTAGTCGCTCAGTTTACCCATCGGTATGTGGATAGTAAGATGTTTTGTAGTGGACTTGAGTACCCTTTCCACTGAAGAGTGATTTCCAAAATGTTGAAGTAAAATTTACACCTCGATCTGAGATAATAACTCTAGGAATGCCATGTACCCTAAATATCTCTCTCATAAGTATATTTGCCACCTCAGTTGTTTGATAGGTAGATTTAACTCGAATAAAATGGGATAGTTTTCCCTGTTTATCTACTACCACCATAATAGAGTCATTT
Organism: Pinus taeda; assembly: GCA_000404065.3. Taxonomy (NCBI): domain Eukaryota; kingdom Viridiplantae; phylum Streptophyta; class Pinopsida; order Pinales; family Pinaceae; genus Pinus; species Pinus taeda. The sequence continues at coordinate 18,364 of APFE030614274.1, forward strand.
TGATTTTTGGATTTGTGTAATATAGTTATGAAATCCAAAGTTGTGTCCCACTTCCATTCAGTAATCGGTAAGGGACACAACAACCTAGTAGGGTGCTCATGCTCTTCTTTGACCAACTCGCATTCTATGCATTTAGGTAAGTATTCTACGATATCCTTCCTCATACCATGCCAAGAATAATCCTTTTTAATTGTAGAAAATAAATTTTTATAACTCAGATGAGTGGTATAGGGGCTTCTATGGATTTAATATAATATGATTTTTTTTATTGGGAGATGATTAGGAACATACCTGATGAGCCTCGGTATTGCAACAAGAATGTTGCAACTTCCAAGGCTACCGAATTTCAATTATCAACTTCAGGTTCATACAAATTGAAGAGCTATCGACACTATATGTGCAGCATACAATGTGTCATTCCTTTGTTGTCATGATGTAATGGAGTGCATGTATTGAAATCAAATCCTAAACTAATTGTAGAAAGAAAATGTTTGAAATGGAAACCTTAACCTATTGCAAGAAATAAAGTACAAGGAAAGAAACCTAAATTAACCCTATCTACCACATGTGATGATTTAAACTAACTAAACATGGAATCTGATCTGGAGAGTGCTAACTGTTGTGTGCATGAATAAATATAAAATAAGTTTTTCCATTTTATCCTTTTGCTTGAAAAATGTAAATGCTAATGTTGCTTGGTTCTTTGGCACAGGAGACAGGTGTGGAGGAAAATGAGTAAAATGGTTCACATGGGTTGGAGGTAAAGTAGGGGCCTCATCCTAACTTCTAGTGATGATTTTTCTTAATTTGGACTCAAAACAGGCCACTACAAGTTTTCCTACAAGATCTCTACAGGATGTTACATATTTACTGCACGAAGTTATAATTCATCGAATGACGAAAAAAATAAAATACAAATTGAATGGGAATTTTCTTTTTTTAATCACTAGGATGTATTAGGTCCCCATTCCAAGTGGAATCACTCAAAAATACCTATGTTAACTCATGCTAAAAAATAACAAAAAATTACTAGTCGAAAATCAGGAAATTAGAGAACTAGTGAGCTAGAAAATCTATAATATGGCTAACCTAATCAAGTGAAAATGAAATGGGGTAATTTTTGTTATGAACTAGAATTATTTTGTGATCTAATGCCAGTGAAACCAAATCGATTGAATGTCATTAACATGCTCTAAAAAATAGCATAAATTTATTGCTCTTTGCTAAAAAGGAGTTCTATAAATCTAGATTTGGGAATACGAAGACTAATCCAAGTAGATCAATGATTACTATGACCTTCCAAATATTTTCCAAGGATGAAATGATGTTTTTGATCCTATAAAATAACTTACGTTAAGCATTTAACCCAATCCTACAACAATAAATCATTAATACTAAATTCAGAAGTTGAAAGAAAAAAGAACAAGAGATGCATGTGAATAAGAAGTGAAAAGAAGAAAAGAAAATGATAAAAAAGGGCTCTGAGGCTCCTAGGATGGCCAAGCCTAAGGAAACTTAGAGACCTATGGAGGAGAAAAAGATTAAGAAGCTGAACATGACACCATTTTTTATTATTTTCATCAATATCATTACATCCCTGCAAGAAAACACAATGAAGCTGCAAAAATATGAGTTCTCTCCACAAAACTAATGAAAATATATCCCTAGAGGAAAATTAAACTTTGTACTTATAGAAAATGATTAGGAATCATTCCCGATGAAAAGAGGATGCTTTCCCCACCAAAAGCCCTTGATTAGTGGATCTCATTCCCAATACTAGGAATCTCCGTTAAATGACAGAGATCACATTCATAGATTTTCTCAATCGTTGGAGTTCCATAATATGTGCCATAATTCCATAATATATTGCTGAGTTATTATTTAATATTGATCCTGATGTAGTAGGGAGAAAGTCCCTAAATCATCTCCTCCTTCAAATCTTCATAACCTGCCCAATATTCTCATAATATTCCACAAAAATAAATAACATTAGGCACAAATATGCAATTATTCACAAACCTTCGTAATGAATATATTAAAGATAAAAATACATCATCTAATGTAGAAAGAGAGGTTTAATGTGTTGAAGGATGGTTAGATGGGCCTTAATTTATGTTTAATTTAGAGGCATGGGCATTGATTTATGTCTAATTTCGAAGCCCATCAATACCTTCTTCCTCAAAAAATCAACAAATCTTCATTGTTGATACCATATTCGGTTTGTTTTCTAGCATTTTGAGGAATTTTAGCTTGTTGCCAAAGATATTCATATTCTGGATCTTTTAGGGCAGCTTCTTTAATCTGTTCAAAAAAATTAGACTCCACTTGACTGTATGAAGGCTCATATACATTGTTAAGTATTATTCTTAACACATCCACCACTCGGTTCTCCTTTCCTTTAAGATGTTTCAACTCAAAGTCAAACTCACTAAAAGATGTAGTACATTTGGCTTGCCGTGCAATCAAATTGGGTTGTGTAAAGAAACTAATTAAACTGCTGTGATTTGCCATCAACATAAATCTCTTCCCTAACAAGTAGTGTTACCACACATTCAAAGCGTGGACTACAACTGTGATCTCCAAGTCATAGGCATAATACCTCTGCTCATTCTCCTTTAACTTATTAGAATTTTAAGAAATCACCTTACCTTCTTGCATCAAAACTCCCCCTACACCTTGCTGGCAAGCATCGATATAAATTGTGAATTGTTTTTCTGGATCTACAACTTTTAACACAAGGACTGTAGCAAGTAATTGTTTCAAATTCTCAAAACTCTGTTGAAATTCTTTTGACCATATACAATTCTTGCCTCTCTTTTGCAAAGAGGTGATTGGGTAAGAAACTTTAGAGAACCCTTTTATAAATCTACGATAATATCTAGCCAGTCCCATAAATGAGCATATATCTACTACATTTGTTGGGATGAGCCACTCCATGATGGTTTTAAATTTTTCTAGGTCCACTGCTATACCTTCAGAGGAGATAATGTGTACTAAATATTGTATTTGATCTTTACAAAAGTCATATTTTCTAAATTTAGCATAAAGCTGGTTTTCCCTCAAAGTTTGAAGTACCAACCTAAGGTGTTCTTTATGCTCGTTCACACTCTTATAATATATCAGGATGTTGTCAATAAAAATAAGAACAAACTTGTCCAAGAAGGGGTGGAAAATCACATTCATCATACTCATAAATGTTGCTGGAGAATTTATGAGTCCAAATGGTAGAACAACAAACTCATAATGTCCATAGCGTGTCTCGAATGTTGTTTTATGTATGTCTTCAATCTTAATTCATATCTGGTGATAGCCCTGATGGAGATCAATCTTTGAATATATAAAAACACCCTTTACTTGATAAAAAAGATCATTTATTCTAGGAAACAAGTACTTATTTTTAATCGTTAACTTATTTAGTTACCTATAGTCTATACATAGGAAAACAATGCCATCTTTTTTTGTTACAAATAGAACTGGTTCTCTCTATGGAGACACACTGGGGTGAATATAATCCCTGTCCAATAGCTCTTGGAGCTACATTTTTAATTTTGTCAACTCAAGAACTCTCATCCTATAAGGGTATTTCGAGATTGGGGCGGCTCCAGGAACTAATCCTATAGCAAAATCAATGTTCTTTTTGGGTGGGAATCCTTCAATTTATTCCGGGAATACATCCTTAAATTGTTGGATGACTGTTTTTTTTAGAACATATATCATGTGCTTAAAATTAGCATAACCCACCTGTACAAAATAGACTTGAAAAACATTACGAATACACTTTCCTAACATGTGGGATGAAATAGGGCGTCACTTGACTTCCATTCTAACACCCTCGATTTCTTTCTTGATACCCTAACTAGTGAGAAACTTAATTATCTTATCTTTACAATTTACTAAGGTCTAGTGTTGTTCTAGCCAGTCCATGGCTATAAATACATCATAGGAGACTAGTGGTACAAAATTAAGATTTTCCTTAACTTGATGTCGAGATATATCAATTATGAAATTTTATACCTCTGCAGTTACTCTTGTTTTAGCTCGTGTGGCTTAGTATTTGTACTAGCCAATGATTACTAAATTTCATACTTCGCATATGACATAAATCAAATATTTTTGGGTTGATGTAACTTAGGCTTACATTACGGTCTATCAAAATGGAAAGAGGTTGGCCAAATATTTTAGCTTTAAGCGCCACCATTGCTAGTTGATACTCCTCTTGAAATGTTATGAAACCAGCTTCAAGAGAGATAGAAAAGATAGATCAACACCTTAGAATTCACCCTCTTCAAGGGGGCAACCTCCTTTACATTACATAAATGAACAATTCTTGGATGATACAAATGAAAAGACCTCCTTTCTATATATAAGAGTCTAAGGGGTCATAACATAATCAGAGCCTACATAACAATAATAATGTCAGGGCACAATAATAATAATAGTGGGCTTCTATGGGGCACAATAGTAAAAATATGGGCACAATAGGGGCACACCAATATTAATAAGGGGTACAACTACAATAGTAATGGGGTAATCACTAGTATTATGGGGACCCAACATGCCCCTCTCCTTTATCTCTCACTTTTCTCTTCTCTATATATTAGTCTTGATGATGAGTCTTGGTATATGCTCGAAACGTCAACAAAAATAATGAAGAACACTGTGGATTATCCGAATTCAATTTCTCAAAAACCACTCCACAGAAACCTACAAACTACGAAAAAAAGTGTTGTCCTCAAGGCTTGAGTAGTTCTGGATGCTTCTATGTAAAATTCTCATCCTCCCATGTGGAATATTCAGCAGATAAGTTCTTCCACTTGATAAGATACTTTGAAATTGATCGATTTCGTAGTTGTCGAGTTCTTTTTTCTGTGACTGCTTCTGGTTCCAATATAAATTTTCCTTCCTCGTCAAGTTCTGGAAATATTTTTTGAACTGGTAGCTTATCACCTATAACCTTCTTTAAACATGAAACATGGAAAACTGGGTGCAATCGAGAAGTTGCAGGAAGCTCTAATTTGTACGCCATAGTACCAATCTTTTGCAATACCTTGTACAGACCATAATACTTTGGTGATAATTTATTATCCTTCTTAGCTTGCTTGAGGGACATTTGCTTATATGGTTGTAGCCTTAAGAATACCCAATCACCTACATCAAAACTTCTTTCACTGCAATGTTGATCTACCTATTGTTTCCTTCTATTCTGTGCCAACACGAGGTTATCGTTTAAGAGTTGGAGGACTTGTTGTTGATGTTCAATGTGATGTTCCACTGCTTGAACCTTAGAATTTTCTCTTAAATATGATGTGATGGATGGTGACTAATACCCATAAAGTGCCATACATGGGGTCATTTTTGTTGCTGTATGGAAGGAAGTGTTATACCACCATTCAGCCAAAGGCAACCATTTGACCCATTGTGTCTATTTATCAGATAAAAAACAATGAAGATCTCCTTCCAAACATTTGTTTACTATTTCAGTTTGCCCATCAGATTGAGGATGATAAGATGAGCAATGAGCTAACTGAGTACCAAGACAAGAAAATAATTCCGTCCAAACAATTCCAGTGAAAAGGGGATCTCTGTCACTTACAATAATCTTTGGGTTTCCATGTAGCTTTTGAATTGTTTCCATAAATGCACTAGAAACTGTACTGGCTTTAAATGGATGTGATAATGCACAAAAGTGTGCATACTTGGTAAGTCTGTCAACTACCACCATGATGACACTCTTTCCCTCAGACTTGGGTAAACCTGTGATAAAATCCATTGAAACCTCCTCCCAACGTTGGCTTGGAATGGATAAAGGTTGTAATAGACCCAGTGTCTTAATTTTTTCAACTTTATTTTGCTGGCAAACCAAACATTCCGCCACAAACTTTTGAATATTTGATTTAAGGCCCCCCCAAAAAAATTCCTTCTTAACCCTGTGGTAAGTTTTTAAAAATCCCGAGTGTCCTCCTTAGGGAGAAGTGTGCAATTCCATAGGAATCTTTTGTTTTAGCTGGGAATTCTTACAGAGGTATAAGCGATCTTTGTACCATAAAGAATCAATTTGCCAACTAAATGTATCCGATGTACTGGAATCTTGTTGTAACTTTTGAATAAGTGCCCACACTTCTTCGTCATTCTTCCATTTATGTCTTCAAATCTATCTTCAAATCATCCATCTTAGCTTCCACGTCATTCATCTTAGCTTCTACATTTTTTTGTGCAAGTGACACTTCTTGCACTTGGTCTCATAATCTTGATATATCATGTTGCATTTCTTCCTCTTCTTCATGAGTCATACTAGAGCTTTCAGGTCACCTACTAGGTGTTTCCATTTTCTTTCTTCGAGGCATCAATTACTGATAATAATGCTTCACTATGCCCTTTGAATTCCTTCAAAATAATTTTTCAAACCAAGATTAAGCAAACATTTAAAAAATATACACACTTTTTTTCACTTTGTAGGAGCTCGATATTGCCTCTAATGTATCTTTTTAATTTCGGATCATCCAATTCTAAAATTGTGACCTGCGGTAGCCCTCTGTGTCCTCTTTCCAATGCCACCAGTATGACCCCAATTGGATTCTCCAATGAAGAGTTATGCCAAATATCCCACAGTGACTTGATTATAAACTAATTCAGTAGAGCCAACTTGTATGACGTGCCATGTGTCCCTGTTTTGAATTGGCTCTGAAAAATATATACAAGAAACTATAGTCCATTCTCTTTCTGTACCTTCTTACGAAATTTCAATCTGATGCTCAAAGAGAAAGTTATGACGATTTTCCCCAGGTCACCTGTTTGGAATGTAATTCAGGAGTCTGCAAAAGGACCAACTTCCTCAGATCATATATCCGCAAATATAGCGCAAAAAGCTCTGAAATTTGGACCTGAGATTTAGCGCGATGGCTTTTGAAATGGGTTTTTTATTCGACTTCTGAAACGTCGCAGAAAAAAAGTTATAGCGAAAATGCCACAATGACCTGTTTGGAGCAGCGAAACCCTAGAATCCAAAGCTCTGATACCAAATGTTATGAAACTAGCTAAAGGAAAGATAGAAAAGATAGATCAACGCCTTAGAATTCAGCCTCTTCGACGGGGCAACCTCCTTTACATTACATAAATGAACAATTCTTGGATGATTCAAATGATAAAACCTCCTTTCTATATATGAGAGTCTAAGGAGTCACAATATAACCCAGCTGACCTAACAATAATAATATAAAGCCACAAAAATAACAATAGAGGGATTCTATGGGGCACAGTAATAACAATATGGGGACAATAGGGGCACAACAATATTAATAAGGGGTACAACTACAATAGTAATGGGGTAATCACTAGTATTATAGGGACCCAACATTAAATAACATACATGTGAATACAACAAGAATAATCTTACTATATTCAAAAAATATGCATGAAAGCGTGACAGATATGATTTCATTATAAGTGAAAGTTCCATTCATACATACACCATTGACAGACCACTAGCCCCAATAGTGGAACATTAAAGTCAATAACACCTACCACTCCAAAGAAGTATACTCGCTTTACACTACAAATAAGTCAAGGCTCTTCACAATACTCCCAAGCTCCTTCTAAGCCTAAGCCTAGCCAAAAGTTTGGCTCCCAAAGGCCCGTTACATGAGTTATGAGGTTCTATTTATAACAAGAGGGGGTGACTCTTCAACTACCCTTTGTGACCTTTGGACTACCCTCGCGACTCTTCAACTTCTTTACATCATGACTCTTCATATTCTAATATTGACAATTGGAATTTCACTTACGACATAGTTACAAATAATAATACATTTTATACTTATAACCATGTAAGGCAAAATAGGGTAGAGACAACTTGATAGCCTAACAAGACACAACACTATGATTCCTAAGTTTGGGAAAACTCTAGCTCAACAACTTCCACTTGATGCTTCGTGGTCATGTATTGGTGCCAAGCTCAGTAGTATGTGATAGTATCCCCAAACTGCATGATGGTGTTTGGTTGGAAGTAGACTCTAACCTCCATGGAATCTAGGTACAATGTCTTGAAACTAGTTTCAAGTTTGTTATGAAGCATGAGCAATATTTTTCTAATTTGGACAGGACCACCAATGTAGTTTTGCATGTTTTGTCTATTCAAATCGAAATCTTCCTTGATGGAAATCTATCTCATCTTCTCCAAGTACTCTTTAATCTCCTGCCAGACTTGGTTCTTGGGCTTGCTTTTGGTGTGTGAATTGACTGATGGGATCTTGTGTGTTTTCACCAAGACATACAAACTACCGAATAACTATACATATGAGGCCTGAATGCTACCAATAAATGAGGCATGCTTCTTGTTGTTATGAATCAATATTTGAAATCTCATTTTCTCCAACTCTTCCTGTGGCTTCATTTTCTTAACTAATTCAAGCAGTCCCCCTTTGTATCACATTGTCCATTCTTTCACACAGATGATGGAAACTTGTATATTTTTTAGAGTTTTAACAAAATCTTTTCTCTACTACTATAGGCCATGCAAATGGACAACTTATTTTTTTATGGTTAAAACCCCTCATAGCTTTCGCTCTCAAAATGTTGATACTTCAGCAAGTATCATTTCTCTCATCTTATCCAAATAAACCTATGTAGAAACTTCACTATGTGTTATTAGGTGGAGTTATTCTACCTCTTTCCTAGAAGCCTACAAGTTCTATGCCAATTGATCATTCTCGACCATAAAATACTGAATGTTTGATCTTGTTGCTCCTGCAAAGGAAAAGTTGGCTTCGGTAATGGAATTTGGATGCTTCCTGGTGTTCGTCAGTATCACCCTTTCTCTAATGAATGTAAGTGATGTGTGATCATCTGGAAAATGATTTCTTCGTGCTTCTACAATCCTCTTTTGTAACTCATAAAACGAAAGCTTGTACACATCCATTACTAGATCATCATCAAGGGGAACAACATCCCCTCCCTCGCTCAAGGCTGGCTCTGTGCCTGAAGGTGTTGGAGACTAGATGGTGACCTGTGGTGTGATCGACATCAATCAACATCTTCATTCTGTGACTCTTGTTCCATATCCGTCTATGTTACTTCAATCAAGTGCTCAATCGGCTGAGCAAGCTCCCAATCCTGCATCTGTTCACCTTCCTCCTCAACTATTGGTTAGTTTAGTTCCTGATCTACAACATGTATCATCATTGTTTCTTCTATCATTATTCCATGAATTTTTTCTTCCTCCTGCTTCCACTTCTCTTCTTGTTCTCTCCTCCTCAACTCCTGTTCTTCCTTCAATTTGTTTTCTACCTCTTGCAACTTTAGTTTTTCTTCCTACAACCTCTTCTTTTATCTCTTCCTCCAATCTAGTTTTTGTATCCTTTTCTTCCTCTTTTCTTTTGCTGCTAAAGTTTCTTTCATGATAATATGATTTTCTTTCATCTTGTAGCTTTGTTCTCCCTTTGAACTGTCAAAAATATTTCTCTTTCCCTTGTCCTGCATGGGATTGTTGTTTTTTGCTGTTGTTTCTTCTAGAATTGTTGTTATCTATGGAGTAGCCTATGAAGTCCTTGCTAAATTGACCGACTCATGGAGTTTAGAAGAATTTTAGCAATTCCTCCATGGATCCTCCTCTGGCCAATGAAATGCCCCGTTGCTACATTGAAATTAAATTCCCACACAATGGTCTCTACAAATACCATGGGGATCAAACAGATTAAATTCCTAAGTACCAAATGCAAAATTCACTATCTCCTTTCCCTCAGTATCTGTGACTTTCAAGTTCTTTATCTTGTATAATCCAATTTTCAAAGGATGAGTGGGTCATGGCGCTTTCTTCTTCCTCTGAAAAGCTGCTGAAAACACTGTGGCAAGATGATATGACACTTCTTGCATGAAATGCATGTTAGTGGCGTAGCTTGGTGAAACATGCGGAGGCTTATCTCTGCCAAACACTTTAAGGAAGTTGCCACCTGGTGAGGCATACCAATCTGCGATGTCTGTTATCGCCTCCATTACTCCTTGGGACATGAAAGGTGGATCCTCTTCAAAGACAAGCTTGTAAAGCAAGATGATGAAGTGGTAAGCTAGCTATTTCATTACCCCTCGATGGCTGCAATCTGAAAAAAACTTGCAATAGATATGCATGGTGGATTCTCATGATGTCCATGTCTAGTTCATGCTAAGGAACTGTTGTTGTGCATATATTGCATCCAGTAAATATGCAGACATATAGAACCTTTTTTCCTCATCATCAGGAGGACTTCGTGCCTATGCTACATGAGCTCTCAAGTGTCGAGCCAACAAATCTAACCAGTTGAATGGCTTCTACTGGTTCACAACCTAGTTAAATAAGACTTCCCACCCTTTAGGAAAGGTATCCATTCTCTTCTAACCATGGATCCCAAAATCTAAGCTAACCAAGAGTTGGTAGGTATTCCTAAGGGATTTTGTCTTGTATAAATGGGTAGGTGTCTGTTGAAACTTAGATGGCTCTTTAACCTAGCCTTTGACAATGTCTCATGTATTCACATAGTTGTGGGTGGAATAGAAAAATGATTCTGTGAGCTTCACTGGCTCGAGAAAGTGATACATGCATTGATAATCTTGTGTCCAAAAGGTAGCAAGCTTATGTCTACTGTCACTGCTCAATTTCATGGTTTTCTCATCAATGTGTGAGACAATCTAGCTGACGACATCTGTATATGGGAAGGTGAAATACCTACATGAAACGTTGTGTAATCTTAACTACATGATATTGAGATAAACCTGCAATTCCTCTAGATTTTCCTCAAGGCTCTTTTCTAAAATAACTTCATTAACCTGGTGCTAAGTTAGTGTTGACCCATTTTATATCAATAGTTGAGTGACTGCATACACTGGCAAGTCTACTAGTGTTCGCTCAACTACTTCCCCAACACTAATTTTGGTGGTCTCTTTTGAAGAAGCTCTCTTTGGTGCCATGGTAACAATGACTGCTCGATAAATGTGCCTCACAAGTGTAGTACCTGTGGGACAAAAGGAAACTCATGGCAAGTAAACATTAGCTTCAACAAATCTACCTTCAAAGCATGATCAAGCAGCAAACCAAGCAATTGAAGAGAAGGATTGCACAATTTTTATCAACAAGGGAGACTAAATGACTATGGGAACTGGGAATTATGTATTCCCAGTAGCCAAGGCTGAATCCTGAGGCATGAGACTATGCAATGAGCAATCCCAGCCTGGGCAGAGACTACATATTGCACAATCTCAATGGCCAAGGTGATAGGATGAATGCTAGAAATGCGCAGTGAGTAGCTAGAGATAGCCTGTACTATGCACAACATAGTTCCATAGGCAAAGATTGTGGCTTGAGCCTTAGTATTAAACAATGCCCAACTGGCAAGGCAATATCTGGTCAAGGGGAGTGCAAATCTGCCGAGTGGACGTGTGAAAATGAGCAGAAGTGAATGATGATGTGAGCTTGAGTGAAAAATTGACTAAGTATGAGTAAATCAATTTAGGTCAAGTGCAATAATTAATCAAACAAAAGGAAAATCAAGTATGTGAGGAGAGTCACTGCAACGACGATCATTGGTGCAAAACTCGGAAAACAAATGCGACACTTGTGAAAGGAAAAAAAAAACTTAAAACAACAGTTATATAAGTTAAAATAAGTTGAAACTCCGTCAACAATGAAGAGAAATAAGTAAAACAACACTCACACAAGAGAAACGATAAAAAGCCACAAGAAAAGCGGTAAAATATGACAAAAGCGAAACTCACCTGAAAAATCAATGATGACTACACCAAAGGTTCCTTAATCCCCTTAGGAATGCTAGAACTCCAAGATAGAATGTGAAAATGAGCTCTAGAGGCATCAATTAAATAGATTTGAGTGAAATAGGGTTTATGACATGCATGCCTAAAATCAAGGGAAAAGCGACACTTGGCAGAAGTTTCTAAAAATAACGAAGTTTTTCCTTCGGGATACTAAAAATAGTTCCCTATTTTTTAGGGATATTTTTTTTACTTTTTAGGTTTTTCCAGGGAAACTTGTCATTCACACTATTGGGAAAGACTGCGCAATTCTAGGGAACTGGGCAACTTTCTGGCTTAGTGTAATGCATAGTTTGTGAGCTCAGTGGGGTATTGCGGAGTATTCGAGCTCATTATTGGGCTACTTTCCATGACTGTGTAGTTTCTAAGCTCAAGGCTAACTGTCAGTCTAAACTGCATAGTGCCCATCATCAAGGTTGTTTTCCCTCGAGGATTGTGCAGTTTCTGGAGGCAAGCCCATAACTATTGTAAGACCAAGTTGGGAGATCATCTTGTGAGTTAGAAAGATTAGTTAGGTGTGGAAACAATCCAACATAATCACAAATGAAAAAGATAATTCTCAATCAAAGCATGAATATCGCCGCAGCGATGACCATCAGTGAAAAAATAAGAAAATGAATGTGACGCTTGTGAAAGGAAAACAAAAACTTAAAAAACACTTATACAAGTTAAAATAAGTTGAAACTCTAGCAAAAATGAAGAGAAATAAGTAAAACAACACTCGCACAAGAGAAGTGACAAAAGGCAACAAAAAATGCGGCAAAATATGACAAAAGCGAAACTCACGTAAAAAAGCAATGATGATTGTACTGAAGTTTCCTGGATCTCCTTAGGAATGCTAGAGCTCCAAGATAGAATGTGAAAATGAGCTCTAGAGGCATCAATTAAATAGATTTGAGTGAAATAGGGTTTATGACATGCATGCCTAAAATCAAGGGAAAAGCGACACTTGGCGGAAGTTTCTAAAAATAACGACTTTTTTTCCTTCGAGATAATAAAGATCCCTATTTTTTAGGGATAATTTTTTATTTTTTATTTTTTTGGGGAAACTTTTCATTCACACTGCTGGGAAAGATTGCGCAATTTTTGGGAATTTGGTAACTTTCCGGCTTAGTGTAATGCACAGTTTCTGAGCTCAATGGGGGATTGCGGAGCATCTGGGCTCACTATTGGGCTGATTTCCATTATTGTTTAGTTTCTAAGCTCAAGGCTAACTTCCAGTCTGAACTGCGCAGTTCCCATCATCAAGTTTGCTTTCCCTCGAGGATTGTGTAGTTTCTGGAGGTAAGCCTAAAAATGCTGTGAGACTAAGTCGGGAGATCATCTTGTGATTTAGAAAGATCAATTAGGTGTGGAAACAAGCCAACACATGCACAAATGAAAAAGATAATTCTCAATCAAAGCATGAATACTTGAATCAGTGCAAGATTAGCTCCTGTGGAAAGGAAGGAAGGCTAAAAAATTGAAGCATAGGAAAAATTTTGGAGGGTGATTGTAGATGCTACAATAGGTGCCTAGACGCATGGTCTAGATTTTATAAGGCATTGGATAAAATTTGAAACTAGGGGTAGGCTAGTTTCTAGCTCTAGCTTGCCTTGTCTTATGTTCTTGGGATATTCCATTATGTGTGTCTTAGCAATGGATGGCCCTTCCAAGCTAATTTCCGTTAGTTGTATTTTTTCTTTAAGGCATAAGATAGTTTGGACTTTGATATCATTTATTGTGAAATATGTGCGACATTTCTCCATTGATAGGTGCGTTGTTAGCTTGGTTGGCACAACCATTGTGAATTGAAGTAGTCTAGTGTTGTTGTGTAGTGTGACTCAGGTAGTGCGTCGAGGTAGCCTAGGCTAGGATCAACCATCCTCATGAGTGACATGGGCCAGGAATTGGGACAATTATGTGATCGGTATTAGGGAAGCAGAGATATTTTTGTGCCTCTGTATAGTGCTAAAGATGGGGTGTTGTCTCATAAGCACTAGAGGTGAGTGAACAATGCTTAGGAAAATAGGTAGATCATGGAGAGGTGTAGTACTGCGGGGAAAACGAGTGGAGCATAGAGAAAAATCCATGATGGGAGGGGTTGTTGGAAGGATGGAGATAGAGTTAGAGGAGGAGGTGGACTTATCCAGACCACATTGTCCTTCCCCCATTTTTGACTTTATGGATTCTCAAATGTGGCATGTCATCCATCTGTTGGAACAATTGAAGGAAGATTTCCATGATGACTGAAATGAAACTATAAGCTTCATGAATAATTTACAATAAAACTAGTGGACCATGGTATGTTGATTGGCATCACTCAGAAAAGGTCAACAAAGGTTAGGAGAGTGCATGGACTGAATGGAGGAAATAATTGCACATTTAGGGTATCATGTTCATGGAGATAGTAGGTTGCCAAATCCTCTAGGACAAGCTTCAATTATCCCTATACAAGTGAATCCTCTCATCCCCTAATGTTTGTGGGTTGTCTCTTAATCTTAGAAGTCTTTTGGTCACTTTGGTCATTTTGTTTTTTGTTTCTTAATGAATTTTGGCAATTTGTAATTAGTTTTTGTGTCATTCTTCTGGCCAACAAATCCGGTAGGAGTGAGGCTATAATATTAGTGTATCGTGGGCATAAATGTTATAATATTTGGTTTAATTAATAAAAAATATTTAGTTGATTTTTTTTTTTGATATCCACTTTATATAGAGATTTTTTTTTTTTTTTTTTTTTTTTTTTTTTTTTTTTTTTTAATGTTGACCATTGAAAAAAATTCGATGTCCACTTTAAATAAAATAATTTTGTATCAATTTTACATACATATAGATAGAAAAATCAATAAGTAAAAAAACATAATTTGTTAATAAGAGACATATGTACTTCATTCAATTTTTAAAATGGAATTATTATGCAACATTTAGAAATATTTCAATATGGTCATAAATAAAATATTTCAATATGTACTTCAAGTAAACTATTTCAAATAAAATACTTTAGTATCAACAATAGATAAAGAAAAATCAAATGTATATACTTAAAGATATTTTCCACTATAAAGAAGACATGTATTTAAAAAATATTAATAACAAAAAAATATTTTAATGTTGACAATGTGAACCATAAATAAAATATTGCAATGTCCTTCTTAAGTAAAATATTTCAATGTGAATTATTTATATTATATAAAATGATTGAAAATATAAAATTATTATCGTTAAAATATTTAATTGGCGTGTAAATTTTTCCATACATGCTTACCAACAGAGATCCATCTTAACCCTAGATGTATAAGGCTCCTAGAGGGATTGAATCTCTTGAGGTGCAAACATTTTATGTTTTGGACTTTAAAAGAGGTTTGCACCCAATAAATTTGATTCCTCTGGGTGCTATATAGATAAGGGGTTATGATTGGTCTATGTTGTGGGTTAAAACATTTCAAGTAGTATCACTATTCTACATCTTGGCCCTTTTTCTGGTATATTTTTAGGTTAATTTTTTTTCGGAATCCAATAAAGATTTGTTGGAATTACAAGTTTAAGTTGTGCAATCTTCATGGTCCAAATTCCCAAGGGCATTTTCAATGCACTAAATCCAGTTATTTATTCAAAAATGCAATTTAAAGAATACACACACACACACACACACACACACACTTTAACCACAGATCTATCAAGTATTAAGAGGGATCAAATTTCTTGTGTTGCAAACCTTTTTTCAAGTTTTGCACTCTAAAGGAGATTTTCACCTAAAGAAATTTGATTCCTCTCGGCACTTGCTAGATCAGTCATTAAGATATATATAAGTAAGTCATATATATAAATAGAAGATTATATTTTTATTTACGTTAATATTATACATAAAAAATATATTGACTATATATATATAATATATATATAATATATATATATAATATAATATATATAATATATTATATATATATTGTTGATGGTGTTGGAAATATGTCAACTAAGGGGTCTCCCCGGTGTGAAGTCCCAATTAGACCTCACACCATCTAGAATAGGAGATTCATCTAGAGTATCGACCAGGTTGCTATGTATTCTTGTAGAATTTCCTTGGCTCTGACTGTCAGCAAGAGAGAGGAGTGTGATGGTACTTTCGAAAAGCAAAAAGGTGTTCTTAGTGAGTGTTCGGTTGTAGGTGTGTCAAAGTTCTTCTATGTGGAGGGAAAGAGTAAAGTGAGCCTTTAAGAGAGAGGTAATAATACCACCCTAGAAGAGAAACATGCAATCAAGAAGGACCCGTCTAACATCCAACAGAATAGTCCACAAAATATGTGATGGTCATTACAACCAATTAATGAGAAAGATCTGCCTAGTATCCTACAGAATAGTCCACAAGGATGAGACAACAATAACAACCATTACAACACATTCTCAATAAGATAAGCACTAAAATAACCAAAATATTTCAACTAATTTAGCACAGATGGAAGCGAACATTAGATACAAACATCTGCAGAATAGTCTTACAAATATTCATAATCCATGCATGAAGAATGTGTTTACCTTGAAGGCTTCTTTTGTCAAGTAAAATTTCTAAGACACATGTTTACAATGAACATCGCTAGCTCCAATAGTGGAGTGTTGGAGCCACTCCTTTCTCCTCAAAAGAACTGACATGTCTCTCTAATGCCTTGTGGGAGGATCCATGATGAAAAAGTAGCTTGCTCATACAATGAGTGTGGATATATAACCAAGAGGTGATATCTCTCCTTCTTTGTGACTCTTTTACTACCCTCATCATGGTTTGAATTCCTATGGATTTTTGGCTTTACATGTCTCTTCATATTCTAAATGTGTCCTTTATACTTCCACTTTACAATACATTTTGAATAAGTAATTACATAATATACAATAATGATGTGCCATATGATGACTCATAACAGGACATGACATGACACTGATGGCATGGACTACATGATGATGTGACAGTGCCAAGTTGTCCTTCTTGTTGCTTCTTTCTTTGTGTCTTCTTGAAAAGATTGTACATGTTCTTCTTCGTCCTCCTCCTTATGACTTGAAGATGAGGAGAATTCCATGTGATATTTATTTTGATCTTCTGTTATAGTTTGGTTTTCCTTCGTCTTCTCGCTTGATGATAATCTTATCTCTTCAGCTCCGTATGTGTCTTCTAATATGGGTTCTGGATCAACTTATTATGCAGTTCTAGAGGATAGAGGAACCTAGGTGATTGCGTAATTGCATAGTTCAATATCTCAGGGCTGAGGCTTGAGCCTTGAGACTGCACAATGCATAGTACTGACTAGGAAGGAGAGAAAAAATTGCGTAGTTTTGGGAGGAAGTGAGCCAGGATGAAGGGATTTTACATTGTTTCAGCCAACTGTGTAGTTATGGGAGGCAAAGAAAGCCTGGTGATTGCGTAGTTCAAGAGATTTAGCTCAGAGATTGCATAGTGCATAGTTGGGGTTAG
This sequence comes from Pinus taeda, assembly GCA_000404065.3. NCBI lineage: Eukaryota > Viridiplantae > Streptophyta > Pinopsida > Pinales > Pinaceae > Pinus > Pinus taeda. The sequence continues at coordinate 35,594 of APFE030614274.1, forward strand.
GATGGAAGGCTAGATTACACAATTCTGGGAGCCAAAGGTCAGGCTTGAGCACTGGAACTACACAGTGCACGACCTTGTTGTGCAGTTTCAAGAAACAAGGATGTAGATTTAGGGTTGGAACTACGTTGTGTATAGTTGAGGAAGGTCGGATGAGGCTCGGTTGTTGGGAAATTTATGAAAATTGGCTAGGTGTGGGACCGAAGAGACTAATGTGAATAGTGATATGAATTTACTATGATCACACAATTGAAACACTTTGACGACACAACAACATAGATCATCTAGAACACGTTAACAAAATATTTCCTTAATGCGACAACTTTGTGACAAATTTACGTCAAGTGAGATACTAAAGGTACACTTTGCGATGACTGTAATGAAACTTGTGTGACTGTGCTTAAAAATTTGGGGATTAGTACAACTGATGTTTATATGGTTAGACCAACTCATTCACTTGTTCAAGATTTCGTAAAAGAATACTCTCATGCACTTGTTACAGACTAAGCATGTGTGAGAAAGTGACTTCAAAAATTCCAATCCAAGAGGGAGCTCAGAAGCATCAACTGAGCAACAAGTGACTACAGGATGATTGATTGCAAGATCTATAGTGATCCAAAATTTTGCATGTTTGTCGCAGTGAAAACATCTCTCTCTCTCTCTCTCTCTCTCTTTATATATATTATATTATATATATTATATATATAATATATAATATATAATATATAATATATATATATATATATATATATGTCAATATATATTTTTTTTATGTATAATATAAATTAAAATATCATCTTTTAATTACCAATGAATTTATTTTAAAACTTACATATACTTAGAAACAATATTGACATAAAGATGATATTTAATTTTCTCTATGACTCAAATGAGTGAGACTATCCACAAACAATAATAAAATGATTCTATTTTAAAGCTTACATGTGCTTAGAAACAATATTGAAATAAAGGTGATATTTGATTTTCTCCATGAATCAAATGAGAGGCTATCCAAATTTTTTTTTTTTAAAGATAAAATTTTTCTATTCCTAAAATTCAGAGGTATACATAAAAAATATCTAAGGGATTTCCTAGGGAAACCATACCAAAGACAAAACTTTAGTTTTAAGAATAACCAAGTAAAATGTTTACAAACAATTATAAAAAAACATACCAATTTAATATACTTGGCCTCTAAGGCCATCTTTTTACTTAAGGAAAAAAATATAGAACAAAAATTTAAAAGAGATGATAGTAGGAACATCATATCTAGGATTTGTTATATTCAGATACCTCCACTGGAATGGGCCCATCGTTGCAACCTCGAGAGAACCTAGGATCATGAGGGATGCCCAAGTGAGCTTCTATTTTCCCAAGACTAGCATCCAAGGAGTGCATGTTAAGATGCATTTCATATAACATCAAAATAATCTCCTCCTTAGCTTCATTTATGTCAACTAAAGTTTCCCCAACAATGAATTTAGATGGTAGTAAATTTCAATGGTGTACATATACTTGTTATATTGGTCCTGAGTGTGGTCTATGTCTAGGACCTAGTCAACCACTTCATCCAAAACTGCCAAATATGTTAGATAATGACATTAATTAACAATTCCCCTTCACACTTGAGCAATCTCCTCTTGCACTAGCCACGAGGTGTGTTCTCTATATCTATCCATTAAGCTTTCTGCCCATTATTTGTTGGGATGTGTTATATTCTTTCCACGACTAGCCCACGTAGTAAACTGAGGGGTTAGAAGGGGGGTAGAGCCCCCCCTTTGTTGCGCTGATTGCATAGCGGGGGGAGTCACAGGGGGTTTGAGGGGTGCAGGTAACCCCACTCTATGGAAAATTTTGGTTTTGGACCCTATGTTAGGTTGGGTGGACCTACCTATGGTTTTTTGCATGACTTTTGCACATGGTTTTGGATGCGAGGGTTTTCGGTCCATGGTTTTGGACGTGATGGTTTTCGGTCCATGGTATTGGATGCTTCAGCGTGTATAAATATGTATTGTAACATTAAAAGGAACATAATGAAAAATCAAGCTGGCAGTCCCAGTTTTGGGTTCCAGGGGAAAATCTCTGTGTATATGTGTTTTATGTGTTATGCTCTCGCATTGTTTATTTTCTGTGTTTTAGAATTTGTATGCAGGTAATTTCTATACGGGGTTAAAACCTACATTTGGTATCAGAGCTGTTTCGGCTTTAAGGGAACGCCTTTGCTATGGAGGGGTTTCACTCGAGTTTGTGGTAGACCCTGTTCAGTGGGAGATCTATGGGATCCATTCTGCTGGTGAAAGAAGATGGCGAGCAGTGGAAAGATAGAGATTGAGAAATTTAATAGTTAGAGTTTTGAGTTATGGAAATTCAAGATGGAGGATCTGTTGGTGGATAAAGATCAGTGGATTGTGGTAAATCCAGGTACTAAACCAACGGGAGTGTCCGATGAAGAATGGAAGAAGTTGGATCAGAAGGCAAAGAGCGCAATATGATCATGTGTCTCAGATTTAGTATTTTTGAATGTATCAGGGGAAGCTAAGGTGAAGGCTTTGTGGGACAAGTTAGGGACTTTATACCAATCTAAGTCTCTGGTGAATAAACTATTCCTACAGAAAAATCTGTATAAGCTGAGGATGAAAGATGGAGACTCGGTGACAGAGCATTTGAACGCATTTAATACTATGGTAAGTCAATTATCATCTATTGATATTAAAATTTCAGATGAAGATAAGTGTGTCAGTTCGTTGTGTTCTCTACCAGATTTGTGGGATAGTCTAGTTTTTGTAATAGGTAGCAATGCAACTGCCTTGCAGTTTCATGATATAGTCTCATCCTTGTTGATGGAGAAAATGAGAAGGAAAAATATGGAGAGCCAGAATGGTGATGCATCTTTTGTACTAAGAAGGTCCCAGAACAGAAACAAAATTAGGTCATCGAGCGGGAGGTCTAAATCTAGAGGGAGACCTAAATCTCTAGGAAAACCTATAAAGGTGGTGTGCTAGAAATGCAGAAAGGAAGGACACTACAAAAGGGATTGTAAATCTAAAGATCATGATAAAGGAAAGGGATCTGATGATGCTCCTTCTGTAGTGGCGAAAACCACCTCAGATGAAGGTGGGGATGTGTACTTGGCTTCTTCAAGTACACATGTAGATCATGAGGCATGGTTGATTGACTCAGGTGCATTCTTTCACTTCAATCCCCGTAGAGAGTGGTTTTGTGAGTATGAGAAATACGATGGTGGTGATGTCTTCTTAGGAGATGATAGGAAGGATAGAATCATTGGTCATGGAAAATTAAAGTTGAAGTTGCAAGGTGGAAGGGTTAGAATACTTCCGGGTGTTCTACATTTTCCTGCATTAGATAGAAATCTAATTTTTGTAAGCAAGCTGGATGATGCAGGTGTAAAAACAGTGTTTGAGAAGGATACCTGCAAGATGGTTCGGGGAGAACTAGTATTGATGCAGGGAGTTTAGATTGGAACACTGTACAAGCTGCAAGGTGGCACTGATGTTGATGGGTACAACAGTTTTGTGGTTCCTGAAAGTGGAGCAGAAAATTTAGTGGTCTCTAGAGAGAAGACCATGTTGTGGCTCAAAGGTTTGAACATATTGGAGAGAAGGGCCTTTGAATACTTCATGGTAAAGGTATGGTAGAAGGTATGAGTAATAGCTCTCTGGATTTTGATTTCTGTGAAAATTGTGTAGATGGGAAGCAGAATCGGGTGAGTTTCCCCTCTGGTGGTAAGAGGACGAAACAGATATTAGAGCTTGTGCACAATGATGTGTTTGGACCTCTGAAGGTTCCAT
>APFE030614281.1:0-41063 GCA_000404065.3 Pinus taeda
GAAGAACAAAGATCTATATTCATAAATAACAGAGGACCAGATGTGTGTTAACCATACAAATGCATATATAATGAAACATATAAGAATATGGAGGAAAACTTGAATAGCTTTATTAAGATGAAAAGTAGCAAGAGGATTACAACCATATGTTCTGACCCAGCATCATCCTCTAGCAAGAAGGCCCTTCTTCACCTCAAATAAAGCTTAGATCACCCAACACTATGAAATTACACCAGAAAACCAACAACAATTCTCTATAAGATACAAAATTCCAGCCTCTAGATCTCTATGATGAGGGATCCATATATAGATGATTATAGGGAGGTGAGTCATCTTCTGAGATCTTGATTAGTGTCCTCTTTCTGATAGTTCCTGCTTCCACTTGGAGAATGATGATCTCTTACTCATCCCTGGTCAAAAACAAAGAGGCAAGTGTCAGAGGGGAAGCTTCTGGAAGATTCAATGATCTTCCACCTTGCATTTTATCCCTGCCATTTGTTCATTCCCGACCATTGCACCCTACAGAGGAGTAATTCAGTATGCATCGCACCTTGTACACTGGGAAGGTGATATGCATCGCACCCTCTGCACTGGGCTTTCATTATGGTCCAGTTTTGACCATTTATGACCAGTTTTCAGTGGAGAACTTCTGGGAGATGATGTAATCAGCTGACCTTGTTCCTTTAGGTAGTGAAGCAATTGTTTTAGGGACTTAGGAGCCCTCAGTTTATGGAAATTTATGATTGGGGTTGAAGTGCCCAAAAATGTCTATAACACCAAGTTAGACATCCACTCTTAAAACCTAATAGGGGCAATAATCCCTGCTTCATACATGCATTTAATTTCTTTTTCAATCAATGGTAATAACATAGGGTTAATTATTCTGATTTTTTTCTTAAAGGGCTTTTGATTTTCTTTCAAAGGTATAGTATGCTGAATAATGGAGGTGTCATATGACTTCAAATATTCATAACTCCAGGCAAAAAAATCCTGGAATTCCCTCATAAGTTCAACATACTTTAACTTCTGATGAGGAGGTAAATATTTTGACAATTTTATTATTTTTGGATTGTCCTCTGTACCTAAATTGTATTCTTCAATATCTGATTTTAATGTTTCCATTTTAGGTTTCTTGGGAATGTCATTAGAATCAAATAGATCTTCTAGAGGAGTCAATCCTTTTGGTAAATGATTGTCCTTTAGGTTGATAACCTCTGTTTCTTCTTCAATTATCTCATCTAAGTCCATTTGTTTTAGGTTTTGAACTTATTTTTGTGTGAATTTTGTGAGATGAAGTATGTCTATTGAATTTTTTTTCTAAAATTTTTGTTTCTACTTCATCTATTTGATTAGAACTAATAACTGTATCAACATCTATGTGGATGTTAGAAAACTCTTCATCTAAATTTAAAAATATATTGATTTTCTCATCATTATCAAAAATCTGACAGTTCTTTAGATTATCAAGGATGGCTGGTCTATGCCTAATTTCAGTAGTAAACTGAAAATTAGGTTGAAAAGGTAATTTGCAAGTGCTGGCAAACATGGCCAGGCTGTGGGCTTGCAAGTTGTGTTTTCTAGGGATTGTAGCAAGCTGAGTTTCCAAAAAGTGTTGAGAATTTCTATTGTTGTTCCTCTATAGTATCCTAATCTAGGATCTTTAGTTAAATATTTTCCTTTAATCTGTTTGATTATTAATTCTGAATCTCCCATGATAGACACTCTGGTTGCTCCTAATCTTTTAACAAGTTTAAGACCCAGCAAGAGAGCCTCATATTCTGCCATATGATTGGTGCAATTAAAATTTAATCTGTAGGCATGGCCTTCAGCATGGTCATTTTCTAAATTGTACACCCAAACTCCTACTCCTACCCCCAATTTATTGACTGAGCCATCAAATTCTAAATGCCAAAGAATTTCATACTCATAATTGGTGTCAGGGGTGGTAGGAATTTGTTTAACAGTAGGATCTGGTTGTTCATTCTCATCTGGTTTTTCTTTGTTATCTGATATTTCCTAAATCTGAACACTTGATTTTTCTTTTTTAATTTCTTTTGGTGGTGCTGCTAAAACTTCTAATTTGTTGGAAGGATTGGTTTCTGCATTATAAAGAACGAATGAGTCCATATCAGAGTGTACTGAGTAAATGGGGAAATTTTGAGGTTTTTCCTAACTACTTATTACACATTTCATCAATGTTTCTCTGTATAACTTCTTTAATTGTCCAAAAACCGAGATAGTAGCATATGACATATCCAATTGAAGAGATCCCTGAAGCTTAGCACCCCAGGATCTGAATAATAACATGCCATATTTATGTGGTATATCTGCTACCACTATATCCTTTAAAATTGCTTTTGTAGGGTATTGAACCAATGAGACACAAGTCTTTTATCAATACTAAACATCTCACCTGACTAGAATCAAAAGAAAACAAATCTTTGTATGGCCTAGTGATGTCAAGCTCTATATTTTCCATTACAGACTTGGGCATGAGGTTATGAGATTCCCTAGAGTCAAACATGGCATTGTGAAGAATATTATCATGTATGTTTACTCTCACATAGAAGGGAGGAATACCTCCTTCTAATGGTTTTCCATTCACTTATGGGCCAAAGATTAATTTGGGCTAGTCATCAAAAAAATTAATAGAGTATTCAGTTCCAGTAATTTTCAGTGATCTATTGATTTGAGTTCGATAGGCATCATTTTTTGCTAATAAGGATAATGGGACAACAATTTTCAACTTAACTACCTCAGTTTCCATATTAAAGGGTTTTTCTATTTGGGCTTTTGGATTTCGAACAATAGTATTCTCTCTGTTTTCTATGTTCACTATGTTTTTCTCGTTTCCAAGAGTGGAATCATGATTTGTTGGTTCTCCTAAATCAACTTCTGGAGGTTCTTCCACATTTCCCTTGGAAGGAAGAGAAGTGGAAGGTTGTTTATTTTTTGGTTGATTATCAGAGACATCTTCAATTATGGGGTTAGAAGGATTAGGGTTTGATCTAGAAAGAATATGTACAAGTGTAGTGACAGTCTTACCTTTTATGGGTTGTTTTGGAACCTTTTGCTTGTTTCCTTCAGGGACATCAATTCTCCTACTTCTTAGGTTGTATTTCTTATGTACCTCAAAGATGGTTGTGTCATATCCTTGCCTAAAGTTGAATGACTCCCCTGATTGAGTTTGAAATTGTTTAAGTATGTGGGTCTCTTAATCCTCTTGGGTCAAGAAAACTTCTCTTTCATTACCAAGTCCCATCAGATTAATTTGAGTATCTTCTTCTGGTTCTTCAGGGTTGGAAGCTTTTGCATAACTCTCCTGGAAAGGGGGTCTGATGTTTTGGTTAGGGTCATTCTTTCCAGTGTTTGGGTTTTGATTATTTTTGAAATTAAGATTTCTCCTTGTGTTGGTTGGCTGACCTTCCCAAGGAGCTTTCTTTTCAGTTGTCTCCACTATGTCTCCTAGTCTATCCATCCCTTTAATTATGACATCTAGCTTCTATTCAAAAGGTGAGGCCTCTTCCTTTGATGGTATCCTCCTTTCACTCCTAGCCTTGGCTCTTTCAGACATCAGGTTAGATTCGACACTGACTAATATGCTTTGCATATATTCAAAAGTACGAGGGGCTCATTCTCTTAGCTGGAAGGCCATGTCAAAATAAAATCCATCAAGGAATTTGATTAAGGCTAAATCAAGTGGGGGCCTAAGATTTTGAGGGATGGCATTATAGACATTGTTGAATCTAGTGCAATAATCCTACACAATTTCTTGTGTTCCTCTCTTTAGGTTTTCATATTCAGAGAGAATCTAAAGAGGGTATTTCTTTTTCTCCCATTGGTTCAGGAATTGTCTATAGAGAGTTGCTGGGTTTTCTATACTATTTTTTGCTAAACCTCTGAACCAAGTTCTAACCTCCCCAGATAAACTCTGAACAAATATTCTCATTTGCACATCATCAGTATCTATTTCATAAATTTTAAAATAATTAATCTTCTTCTTGGTGTGTTGTTGGGCCATATAGGTACCAGTGCCATCAAAAGTAGTAATCTTACTTTGGTAATCCTGGGGCATAGCACCTAAGTTTTCTGGTAGTACTAGGAGGGCATATCTATTTGCCATTGCTATAGGTAATGGTGGAACAATAGATGGGTTTGGAATAATAGTGGGTGTTTGAGTTGTGGATGGAGGACTGGAGTTGTTTGAGGTTGAGATGTATGAGGAAATGATGATGAGATTGTAGAAACAATAGTGATTATAGAGGGATTAGGTGTTCCTTCAGTGGTAAGATCAGATTGTGGTGAGTTCTGCAAATATCTGTCAATTGAAAAATTGGCAACTTGAAGCCGTAATTCTTCGAGGAATATTGGATCTAGGACTAGGTCAATTAATTTAGAATCGGATGAAGTCCTAAACAAAGAGGTCTCAAAGTACTCGTCAAAGGGTTGGTCTTCAAGGTAAATCCACCTAATAGGACAACATGATGATCTAAAAGTGGATCGAGGACTAACATAACTTTCTTGACTTTCTTGTCTCCTAATAATTCTGGGATCAGATTGGGGTTCTCAAACACTTGTGGTGGATTGGGATCAGGTAGCTCTAGTGTAACGAATCTTTTCTGAAGCCAGGTTTTTAGGTTTTGTTTTTGGTTTTCTTAAATGATATCAATAAACAACTTCTATGATTTCTTTAAGATGCTTTATATTTAGGATTTAAACTTTCTTAAAGATTTGTTATGACTAAGGAATTAGTTCCCAGTATGGTCGCCACTATGTTATCACTCAGATTTTCCTTGAAGTTGTAAGAACAAGGAAAGGGGTCCGAGGTAACCACAAAACAACTTTTAAGTACAGAATCTAGCCAATCTGTACTTAGAGAGGGCTCTCTCTTTAAGATTTATCTTTTTTTTATAGGATATTAAACTAGTTATGAAAGCTTGGGGGTTTTGATTGTGTTTGGTGGTGGAATTCAGGAGAAGATGGATTGAACAGAGTATTTCAGGCCATTGGGCTATGGATTCAACTAAAGATGGCTTAACTGGATTAGGTTGATTCAACAAAGGAGGGCTTCATAGGGCAAGATAGCTAAACAGGAGACAAATGGTAACTTGAAAAGGTGAGATGATCTTAAAAGGAAAAAAAGGTAGTTAGGAATCCTTCAACAAATTTTAAGAGGGGGGAAGTGGGTGATCACTAACAAAAAGAAATTAAGAATTTCTTATTAAATGACCACAATGATGAGCTAAAATGCAAGGAGCAGTTAAGAATTCCCTGCCTATGATAGATTAGAAGAAAACATTTAGAACAAAAATGATTTTAAAGAAAAATTGTAGTAAAGCACTTTCTGAAATATACTTTTTTGTTTGTTATCCAAATATGAAACACAAGTGAAATATTAAACCAGAAGATAGTAAAACACATAAGAAATAGAATGCTTATTTGTCCAACGTTTGACACATGAATCCTATAAAAGGCCTTTGCTTTATTTCTTCATCCAGCCAGCCATACAAGTGTTGTTCAACAACACTTCTATTCCAAAATAATAAGTCTACAGAAATCTCTAAGAATCCACCTTAAGTACTCTGAATGAGGAAGTACTTATACAAAAAATTACAATAAAACATATCTTAACTGAGAGAGATATAATCTAGGAATACTAACTATATTTTACATGAAAGTAGAGACAGATGGTCTCAAAGATAGAAACTAAAAGTGAACTGATAGCTTGCTATCCCTTTTTTTTTGTGAATGAGCTGGAGACAGGCCCTAGGATTGAGCATCTTGCTATCTTGCTCGTAATTTTGTCCTGGTTGTTTGCATTTCATCTTCTTACTGATACTCCTTGACTTGTTATGATACTTTTTACTTTCTTTATCCTTATTCACCATCTTTTACCAAAATTTATTATGGTAGATACTTCAAATTCACTTTTTACCAAGGTAAATTATAAGATTTCTATCATATTTGTCCACCAATCATCCCTTAGTATCATGGTCCTTTGTAGCTTCCTGAAGATTTCATCAGCCTCTATGTATTTTACAAAATTGGGCTACACAGGAAACAAATGTTTCAATTCATGCTTAACATAAAAAGGGTTCTCCAGACTGTCATAGAGAATTCTGCCTGTAGGTAGTGCCTTGGGTGCAGATGCACTAGCTCATGAACTGCCCTGGTTGTTTGCATATTGACCCAATTTTTCGACATAATCTTCATGCCTCATCAATTTATCATTAATAACTAAAGGACTGGGAAGTCCTTTACTCTGTAAAATTCCAAACTTTTCCATAAATTCATCTATATCCTCTTACGTACTCTAACATTTTCTTTCTAGGTTTGTATTAGAGCTCTTTTAGTCAATACCTTCTTGATTTCTAGGATAGTCCCAGTTCTATCCTCAATATTCATCTCTTCTAGCTGGTGCTTGGTCCTGTTGTTCAAAAATTTTATCAGCCCGATAGCTTCCTCAAGCTTCCCTCCTAGATTTTTCATGGTTTTTTGAATTTCTTGAAGGACAACTTTTACCAGTTCAATCTATTTAAAAATGATTTGTATGGATGACTAAACATCATTTATTGATTGAGTGATTTTGGACCATAGAATTTTCCTAATATTTGTTAAAGGCTTATCAAATGTGAGGTCCTTTTCTAATATTTTTACTTGTTGAGCTAAGTGTTTATTTTTCCTCACTTATTTAGCAAAATTAATCTTTGAAACATCATACTTCTACTCTAAGGTGACAATTTTTTCCTTTACCTTCTGGAGTTCAGAAACTTGGAGTTTCATTTCCTCCATTAACTTGATTAATTCTTCAATACTCTGACCTAAATTTTATGCTTGTACCTGTAATTGTTTATGTTGTGGCCAAAGGGACATTTGGTGCAAAAGCTGTTGCAAGTGTGGATGGGACTGCTGTGGAGACCACTGGTATTACATTTTGAGCCTGAGAGGTCAACTCACTATGTCTACTTTTTAGTGATTTCTCTAATTCCTACTCAGTCTCCTTTAATTGTTCATTTAGCTTGAGGACTAGGTCCATAAGCTCTTCTTCAGATTTCTTTTGAATAACTTCTGTAGTTTGTGGATGCCTTAGTGGAGGTAGCTTTAACTACTTTCTCAAGGCAACTATGTCTTCATCTTTCTTCTTTATTAAGGCCTCTGTAGTTTTTACATCTTTTGGGTTATGACCCAATCCAATAATCAAATCCTCCAATGATTTAATTCTATTTTCCTTTGCCTGTGAGGAGGCTCTTTCTAATTGTAGTTGGGCAGTGGTATTATTTAATCAATTCTCTAATCTGTCGGCCATCATGGCTTTGCTTGTCAAGGTGTAAAACACCATCTCCCCTGTCTGCTTATGTAATTCAATTTGATGTAGGGGGTGAATGTCCTTGGCCATGACCTCAAAATCAGTTTTGAGGCAGTCTGCAAGTCACTGAGATTGTTGTACTTTGGGCTTAAAAAAGATCATCTGCATTTTTCCTTCCTTCATGTCGTAAGCTGACATCAACCTAGTCTGATTGGTAGGAGCCATCTTTAAATATTGATTGTAGACTTGGGTCTTTAATGGTTCATTTTCGGCCTTTATTTCTTTGAACTTTTCTTTAATGTCTAGGGATTTGTTAGCTGAAGGCCTAAAGGATGATATTTCAGCACTTTGTTGTCTTTCCAGCTCCTATCTTTGTGAGCTAGAAGGAATCCCTCCTACTGGGAAAGTATGTTGACTGTCTGCACCTTCTTTCCTCAAACTCCCCATAGTTTCTTCAGAAAATTATTCCTCTGAATGAGGATTTAGCCTGTGCCTCTTAGCACTAGGCTGGTCTGTAGGGCCACTAGCAGGGGTAACTACTTCCCTATCTCTCTTTAAGCTCTTTTCCTCATTCAAAGGAGGTTGCAACGCTCGGGGATCTTCCATGTTAACTTGAGTGGGGTGGGTATTTGTTTGAGCCTATTCTTGAGAGATTTCAGGCTGCTTTGACATGCTTGATTGGCTTGTTGCTGGAGTGCTGGTTCCTTGTTCCTTTTCCTATGATGGTTCTGCAAGTGGTGCAGTTGTTTCTTGTGAGTGCCTTTGAGAAGTATCTACTGTTGAGGCACTAGTCTCTAGAGTTGGTTTCTGAGAAGTCCCAACTGGCACCTGTTCAAAAGAGTCCAGGTCAAGTATCTTTTCTAGATCTTTCATTACATTTTCTACATTGACCTGATCACTATCCATCTCTACAAGAGTCCCTTCCCTCCATTCATGCATGTTAGCATATTTCTCAATTTCTAGGATTCTTTGATGAAGATAAGGTGATAACCTATTTTTCATTCTCCTATCACAGATGAAACTATGGGGGTCATATGGAGTCCAACCAAAGCTTTTGTTTAATCTCATGTGGTCTTATAGGATTTTTTCTACTGCCTTGCCTGCTTCTCTATTGTTGCAAACAAATGGGCCTAGGTGATCCTTGATTCTCAGTTGTGATTTCTTCTTGGCCTTGGTAAAGTGAATTTGATCTGAGTTGATCATTTGTCTATAATATGCCAATGTAAACAGTCTCATTGGAATGTATTTTGGTAGCTTGAATGGAGGAAGCTCATAACCATATACCCTGATCTCGGTGTGATTCTGGTACAAGTACTAGTCACCTACCCTGTACTATTTTCATAGTTGAAGGATCCTTTTGATTTCATCACTAATCCTAGGAGGAGGATTTCCTATTAGCAAGGTCTTCGCTGGGTGGACAAACTGGTCAATGAACTCATTATATAAATAAGGGCAAGAAAAATATTGGTGGAAGATAGAAGTCCAAAAAATGGTTGACCTTGGATTACCCTTTGTATCAAGTTTCTTAATAGAAAATGGGAACTTGTTAGACTGATAGTAGAGGATGAGGTGATATATAAATGTGAAATACTTGAAAACCTTTTCATTCTCCAGCCTCATCAACTGGTCATGGATTTTCTCAGCAATAAATGTAGCATAATTGTACTTGATAACAGGGGGCTGACCAGGGGTAAAGATGGACATCAACACTAGGATCAATTCATCCACAAACTCACGAGTGTTGAATCCTATGACTTTAGCTATCATATCAACTGTAATTTTGCCTATGTCTGTGAATAAAGCTGACATATAAGGAGGGGATCTTTGGGTTGATGGTTCTTATACACAAATGTTTGACAAATGCGACTGAGTTCAGATTGGGATAATTTAGTTGATTTCTCAAGAAAATCTCCAAGGGAAATGGGGGTGAGGACTTGACTAGGATGAAATTGCAGTATCTCATTGATAGAGTCTACAGTTATTGTTAAGAGAACTATTTGATTGGGAGACATCACTGCTCTAAGTTTGGGGTCATAATTTGCATGGCACTAATGGATTATGTCAGGGAAAACATGCACGAAGGGGAGAAAGTACATTGGGAGATTGGATTCCCATAATCCTATGGCATCATAGCCATTCAAGTGATTATCTCGGCATTGGAAAAATACTTTCAGGTGGTATTTATCAGTGGTCAGGTCTTTTATTTGAAAATCCTTATCTGCCAGGGGAAGATAATCTAAATCACGGTGAGGGGTGGTAATGGGTGCAATACTTAGGAACACAGGGGTTTCCATTCTGGTTCTAGTAGATTTAGATAGGAAAATAGGATTTTTTAAGTGAAATTTATGAAACAGAGGGTCTAGGGAACTTGAGTTTCAAGTGCAACAACTGAATTGTGTTGGAATTTGGGGTTCTTTTCAATTAATTGCAGAGAAAGCAAGTGTTCATAGAGTTTCTTGATGGGAAGCTGGTAAATACCTATTTTTAGTGAGGGCAATGGAATGCAGGTTCACTGGGTGTAATGGCAGACTATGAGCGGCATCAACTGCAAGTTTTGAAGGTGGTTGGCGGTTGGGTACACGGGCTGGTTGATTTTCAACGTTCAGGTTGCTGCATGCATGCATTCATAGAATAGGATGAGAACTGATTTCTTTTGTTTTTTATACAAAGTCAAAATTTAGCAGGTTTTAGGATTTGGACAGGTGGCGTGAGTAGGTGAACGATTTGATGTTTTGTCTTTAGCGGGAGGCGGTAAGCTATTTTTATCGCACCACTGATAGAGGGGAGGCAGTATTTGGGCTTGATTGTGCAATTCCATACGATGAGCGACGTGTGACGAGGGTACTGTTGAGAAAACTGCTCGCGATTGCATGCTAACGTTCGGTCAGGGAGGGTCGTGCGATATGCATGATAACCATTGGATGTGAAGGGCTTGATCATACTGCTATTAGGGAAGTGAAGTGACGGGAATTTAATGGAGGGTGGGCCCGACATGATTAAAGTTTTTTAATTGCATCAGGAGTGACGAGATTGGTGGAAAAAGTTATTAAAACTGTGGGGGTTAATTAATCCTTGTATTCAATATGGCGGGGTTGGGGTTCTTAATTAGTTACAGATTAGCTAATTAATCCTAATTAAGAATGTATTATGGTTATATTTTAACCGAGGGATGGGATATATAAGATTTTAGGGTTTTTCATATTTATAATAATACAGGAGTGGGTAGATTTTTATAGGGGAATTACTTAATAATATAAATTAGTAGTTAATATGACATAATGAATGGGAAAAGCACTAAGTCTAAAATATTTTCATGTGTGTATTTAAAACTTAGGCTAAGTGAAAAATTAGGTTTTTAATGGAAAATATTTTAATTTTCCTAAGTAAAATAGGATTTTACTTAGGAAAAACTTTATCAAGGGAATGAATGACTTATGACGGAGTGTGATTATTGATGAATGGGCTTAAGTACTTAGGCATTACAAATTATTGGGCCAAGGGTCCAATCCCTCCGAAAGTCAGAGAAATGCTTTGAGCCCCTTTAATTTGATAGATACCTTGGCACTTAGGGGAAATTAGTGAAAATTTAGGGGAAATGAATAGGGAGGTTAATTATTTTGACTTTACTTGCTTGATGTGCCTTCCATGTGATACATACCATTTGTCTTGTGATGAAAGTAAAAAAATTTACATATTTAGACATATTATTCACCACATATTATTCTGCAACCATCATTTACCTACCCTACCTACTTAACTTAGCATTTTCACTTCTTTATTAGGGTGCACTTAGACTGGCAAACTCTTATCAAACTTTCTTTTCTTTTACATGGTAATTCCTATCTAAGTCTACACTTATTACATCCAAGGGCTCAGATTAAACTGTTGAGCTCCTTTTCTCACTCTACCTATCTACTTATCTTCCAAGATTAAACTGTTTGGTCAGATTTTTATTCTCTATTTCTACAATATGAAATTGAAATATGAACTAGCTAAGTTTAAATTGTTTAACTATTCATGAATTGTGGCATATGTGACAAACTGCACACAATTGTTTATTATACAAAAGTGAAAAAGTTGTGGCAGTTAGACTTGCACAGTTTCCTAGTCTTTCTTTTTTATGGGGTTCATTTTCTTTCATTTTTTTTTACCATATTTTATTTCTTTTCACCCTTTTATTTTTGTTTTAGTGTATACCCTCTTTACATTTTTTAAATTTTTTTATTTTTTACAAATATGGAAAGCCTTTGCAACAAGTAAAGGTATGAACATATTACAAAACTCATCAAGTCAATCATAATATATGACATCTATTGGTATAGGGGCATAACAGTCACACTGCCACCTCTTAGCACGTATCTACAAAGCGTCTTTCAACACAAGTGGATCTACTTTGAACTTGCATATTTTCTTCGCCTATGCACTATCAACAATCTTCCTTTTTCCTTTTTCAAGTGCAGGTCTGTTTCCCTCTGCTGCTACTGATGGTGCTTCCCTATGAGATGTTGCTACCTTCTACACTACTAACCACTCTAGAACAATGTTGACCAGTTCATTAAGCCTTGAGAATTGATAGTAGTATCTCCATGGGTCTTCCTCAAGCCAATGACACGCCCTGTGGATCCAAGGATGATACACTCTCAGACAATGTTCCTTCATTAAGAAATGTGGGTCATATGATTGAAAATTTTGGTGTCATAGGTGAATATCTTGAATATCTTTGTCTCAGCCTCAACATGCTTAAGATTCTGGTTCTCATACAACCCAATCCGTAAAGGAAGAGCGGGCCAAGGTGCCTTCTTCTTCCTGTGTAGTCTTGCTAACAACCTTGTTGAGATGTGGTATGCCACCTCTTGCATGACCATCTTGTCCATGGAAAACTTCAAAAAAACATGTAGAGCCTTCTCTGTGATGTATATTTGGATGAAGGTTCCAAGGGGTGAGGCGTACCAATCTACTATGTCAATCAATGCCTACATCGCTGCCTACAACATGCAAGGCGGATCCTGCTCAAATATTTTCCTGTATACCGAGGTGAAAAAGTGGCCAGATAGTTGTATGATAACTCCATGGAAGTTTCATTCAGAGAAAAACCTACAATAAGTGTGAATAGATGTTTATGAAGGTGTCCATGCCCAACCCAAACCTGGGAACTACTGATGAGGCACAGACTACATCAAGTATGTAAGTAGACATGAAAGGCTTTGCTTGCTGAACCTTGAGTAGATGTCGGGCTTGTGTTACTTGTTCTTTCAACCAGAGAGCCAACATGCCAGACTAATTGAAAGCTCTCCCTTCGTTTTCCAACTGATCGAACATGATCACCCAACCCTACAGGAAGGTCTCTGTACTCTCCTGGCCATATAAGCGCCATGCGAAGATGACTAAGAGCCGATATGGCTTCTGCATATTCCTTGTCTTTTCTAAACTTGGTTGGGTGTTTCCCTGAACTTAGAAGGCTCTTTCACCCAGCTCTTCAAGATGTCTCTTGAGATTTCACTGTTGCTAGGTTTGTTTATGGAAGTATCCATTGTGATCACCAATTACGACAAGTGATACATATCCTAAAATTCCTTTGCCCTCAAGATAGCAAGTTCTATTCCACTGAATCAATATGCGAGACAATATAGTGGATCATGTATGTGCATGGAACTCAGGATACTTGCATGCAATCCATTACAAGACAAACTTGTGTATGTTTACATAGACTCTGTGGTCCTCCAACTTCTCCTCATATGTGCCTGAAAATATTCCGTTGATGTCTTGTCATTTCATCTTGATCTCCTTTTCTATGAACAACTTGTCTTCATAGATGGGCAAGCTCATAGAAACTTGTTGATTGCATGCATGTGTGAAGTTGAGTGCAAACAAGAGTGAATAATCATGCATGCAAACAATGAGTGTAGGATTCAGTAATGGGAAAACAAGTAAGTGTGTTAAGTGAGTCACTGCAATGACGACCATCAGTGCATAAATAGTGTCATGCACGTGACAATAATGAGATGCAATGGAAAACTTGAAACAATGCTTCTACAAGCTAACACGCATTAAAATAACAACAAGCATTTAACAAAACCAAGGAAATAATACTCACACAAATTGAAATACAAAAAGTGACAGAAAAGAAACAAAAGACATGAAAAGTGGACTTACTGGAAAAATCTGAGCTGAGTGTGCCGAATGCTCCTAGATGCAATGGGGAATTCCAGAGATCCAATATCAAAGTGAAGAATGAGATCTGAAGCATCGAATAAATAGTTTTGATAGGATTGAGACTTATGGCGTGCATGCCACAAATCTAGGAAAAAGAGACACTTGGTGGGAGGTTTCTAAAATGGCCTTCGCATGTAACCCCTAGCTCCTAAAAATGGATCCCTAAAATCTAGGGATTCTTTTTTCTTTTTTCTTTTTTTCTTTTCAGAAAGGTTAGCCCATGCATGAAAAGAAAGATTGGTCAGTCCTGAAGGGAACAGGTCAACTTGGGAGTGCATGCAATAGACTTCCAGCCTCTGGATGACTTCTGGACAGTTTCTAGGCTGAGTGGCTCTGGTTGCCCCTCAGGCTCTGCGCAATTTCTGGACTGAAGCCAAGGATGTCATCTAGATTTGTGAATATTTTGAGAGAAATCCCAGTGATGGGCTGCTCTATGTAATTTTTAGAGGGAAGGCTGCCTATTTCCTCTGCTCATTTCTAGAGAGCAGGAGACTTCTTTGATGCTCTGCGCACATTTGGAGAGAAAGGTTGGTTCCCCTACAATTCTACGCAATTTTCCAAGTGAGCACAACATCCAGATAATGACCAAGTCTTGGGATGTTGGCTTGCGAGTGGAAAGAAACCAAGCTAGCAAACATAAGTTGATAAGCCACTGAAACTCAACTGAAGCATAAGTACTTGTCAGTGAAAGAAATGGTTCTAAGGATGGTTGGTATGGAGGCTCCAAACTGAAGGTAAGGAAAAATTGGAGGGTTTTTGTAGCCGCTACAACACTTGGCGACGAACTGGTAGAACTCCAACGCTCTGAGTGGACCTTGATTTGTGAAAAAAAAAGTCTAACGCCTTCGGAAGTATTATTCGATTCTTAGATCTTTATGGTTTCCACACTAGCTTGATTTAAAGATGTAGCAGCTACCATTCTGTTAATCGGTCAGCACACGTTCCAAGCCAACTAAACTTAGTTGTTTCAATTGGGGATGAGAGGTATATTGGTGCACAAGTAATATGACTGTCAGAGTTTAAGTTTCATCTCTGGTGTTGCTCCACTTCTAGCGGGCCTGGATAGTACCCCGACGGAGTCATGTATTAACAAAAACATCGCTTTGCTTCTAGTGAGCCTGGTCAGTACCCCGATGGAGTTACTTGCATCACCTCTCAGCATAGGAAGCCTTTCTCTTGTTTCACCTTATTCATTGTTTTAGGAAAAAAATCACACAGGAACTTATTTATTTCAGAGGCAGAAGAGGGATCCTGACTTATTGAGATCAGAAGAGGATTTTCCTTTAGAGAAGTATTTTATATATACCTCTAACATACTTGTTAAGTTTTTTCCGCTCACCTTACTCTACTTAACTAAGCTAACAAGGGTTAACCTAAAAACAACCGTTTAGAGTAGGTGGTACTAGTTAGAGTGCAAGTGTTGTGTTTTCACCAAGATTCACTTCGAATAGAACGTATTTTCCATTGGTTTATCATTGACTTAAGACAACAAGTTCTACATAAATGGAGAGGACAATAGATAATCAAATGGTAGTTGTATAAGTCCTCTTGTACTTTACCTTGCTTGTTTCAAGAGTCGTACATGGTTTCATGTGAAACTAACTTACGGACGTAACCAAGCAAACAAAACAACAAAGAAAAGAGAAAAAGCAAATGAGAAAGCAATGTAAGTAGGCAAAGCAAGTAGGAAATCAAAAAAACAAACAAAGCAAGAAAGCAAACATGCATGCAAGCAAACAAGACATAAAGAAAACACTACTCCTACTCCTAAGCTAACGGTGCATGGGTTTGATCACGTGAAGTGATATTTCCAATGCAGCCATTGACGCATTGGTTGACCCATGTTGTTCAAGGCATGGTTCATGAAAAACACAATCAAGCGAACCAGCGAACATGAAATATATAACAATGAAGGAAAGCACACTCTGAGTTTAAATGCGTCCACAAAAAGAAAATAGTTAAAGCACACGACAAGAACTCTGTGGAATTACCATGGTGTTGTGATACACTACGTACAAATGTTAAGCATATTCACTCTCTTGACTATGACAGGAAAGCAAACATGAGAAAAAGAGACAACTTATATCTTGCAAGTGTGATTTCTGTGTAAGATTCCCCTAATGCATGATCGATAGGATCATGTGGTTCAAGTGGAGGAAGTGAAATCTGTGTGTTGGATTGATGTTCAATGGATATAGATAAGTGATGAGGAGCCATGGTGTTTCAAAAATTTCCTAATTAGAAGTGAAACTAACTCAGGACAACGAGGGCTAGACATAACCATCAGCGCAAGATGAAGTGCCTTAGCATCCTGTGTGGTTTCAACTTTATCGACAGATAGATCATCATAAACAGGTATATTTGAAATATCAATAATGATAGAATCAGCATTGTGATCGAATATGGGAGTAAATAGATCACGACAGATACAATTAGAAAAATCAATGAGTTCATTGACATCCTCATGATCTGTTAAATCAAAATTATAGGTAGATGAGAAGAAATAATGTTCACCCTTTTCTTTTCTGTAAATGGTAGATGAAAAATCGAGTGGATTTTTAGTGAAGAATTTTTGTTGTCCACTGTCAAACGATGGACAAACATTGGGTGTGTTCTGCGAATGATTGAAAGTAGATGCATCCATCGATGGAATTACATAAGTAAAATTAGAGATAGAAGAATCACCAAAGATGTCAGGAAAAAGCAGAGGAGTGGAGGATAGAAGGAGGTCATCCTTCACCGTGGGTTGATGCTCATATTCCAAGTCATACTCATCATAAATGATAGTGCAGGTTGCTTGTGAAACATCAACTTCATCAATGGCTTGATCCTCGTTCATGATAAGTGTAGAGATTGGAGTGGAAGAATAGAAGACAGTGCAATCTGGAGGATCAGTAGAACGTGAATATGGAGGTTGAGGTAACAAGTGCATATGACAACCCATGCGCTTCCAAACCAAATCTATGCAGAAATTAAGAGTAGTGATGGTGGGAGGATGTGACATTTGAGAAGACGTGTGTGCATGCTCTCTCACATCACTCTACGGTGGTGGAGCTGTTTGATGAGGGGAAGGAGGATAGTCACTTGTGACAATAACTATATCCACTTGAGATTGCACAACTCCATCACCGAAGTATGCTAAGTGGGGTTTGAAATTTTTCTTCACGTTGGGACAGATTGATTTGTGAAAATAATATTCAAATCTTTCCATGAGATATTGGAACTTCATCTGAATTTTTAGAGCTTCAAGCATGAGTAAACGCAATTGCTTCCAAAAATCCATAGGCGATTCATGGAGGGCCTTCTGTTGTTTTAACATTTTTTGTTCAAGAGATTTAGATCAAAATGATAGAAAACATATTCAATTAGATCACTGAACTTCTTAAAAGAGTGCATGCAATTGGTATGCAGGTTGCGGAACCATCATTCTGGGGATTCGTGAAGTGTGTATGCAAGAAACATGATGACCTCTACTTCATCCAAATCTTCCTCATTCCCCAAGAATGCAAGGAATTCACATAAGTTCTTAGGCCAAGCCACTTCGCCTTCACCAACATACGTGAATTCAGACAAGTGATCAAAGAACTTCTTTGTGAATTTGAATGAATGTGCATTGGACAAACATCACGGAGGGTTCACTACAAAAATATCCATGATAGACGTGCAAAGATTCAAAACAGGATGTGAGGACTCAACTTGTCATCTCGCCCTCGATTTCGTGCCAGAAATGCAGATGGTGTTGGACCTGCCAACCTTTCGGGGGATCTCCTCAGTAAGAAGTCCCAATTAGACTTCATACCATTTGGAGTAGGAGTGCTAGTAATGGGTAGTATGATATCGCCTTGACTACAGTTGCACACAGAGGTAAGTAAGATTTCCTTGTTAAAATTAAGGGTGTGACCTTACAGCAAGTCAAGGAAGATGCATGAGAGGCTCTAACACACGGAAAGTGGGATGAGTGCGCCCCTTAGAAACATGTGATAGCACGTAGCTTAAAAGGGAACACACGAGCATAAATACATCACGAGATGGAAATCAAGATAGCTAACGATCCAAAGTGATGGATTATACCAACAACACGCTTTGATAAGATTCATGCAAAGGAATACGGAATAGTCCATACATACATGCATAAATTACAGCTAGATACATCATTAGAGTAACCCGGATAGTCGAACTACAATAATGATATATGCATGAAACGTGTTGCGTCTGTTATATTAAAAGAGTGAAAGATCCAATCATACATACAACCATGAAAACCATTAGCCTTGATAGTGGAACAATGTAGTCACTACCGCCTGCTCCTCCAAAGAGATGTACTAGCTATGGACTGTGGAGAAGCCAAGGCTTGTTACAATACACTCCAATCTTTCTCTAAGTTATACCTATAGGAAGATTCATTCCCAAAATCATGTACAATGGGTTATGAGTTTCTACAAATAACAAAGGGTGGGGTGACACTTGACGTTCCACTTTGTGACTCTTCACCTACCCTCATGACTCTTTAACTTACACATGACTGTTACATTCTACTATTGACACTTGGTATTTCAATATTACAACATGTTTACATCACTATCTACACACGTACCCATACGAGACAAAAATAGGCTTGAGTAAGCCATGCAAGACATCAATAAGACTCAGACAATTGTGAGAATACTAACTCTTTGACATACTCTTAATGATCGACGATGGCGAACTGATTCCAAGCTTGGTAGTATGTTATGGTGTCCGTGTGCTTTGTGGTGACATCCTTCTAAAAGTGAACTCTTGCCTTTGTTGCATCTGGGTACACTAATTTGGCACCTATCTCCAACTCGTCAGATAGTATGTGCACCATGGTCTTGAGCATAGTTGGACCAAAGACATACTGGTGCATATTATTTGTGCTCATCTGCAAGACTATACTAGTGGCTATGCACATCAACTGATCAAAGTACATTTCCGGCTCGAGTCAGACTTGGTTCTTTGTCTTCACCTCGGTGCGTGTGCCAATGGATGGGATCACATATGTGCGCATAATGAAATACATGCTCTTGAACACTTGTGCATTTGAAGCCTGTAAGATGGTGATGAGTTGCGGGAGTTCCTCATAGTCCCGGATCTGACCTTGGATGCGTTCCTTCAACTCCATTACCTTTGGCTTCATCATCTTTGGCAAGTTCAATGGGGCTCTCTTGTACCCCATTTTCAATATTTTCATCTGATCGACAATAGTGTGTAGGTCTGACAAGATGTCTTCTCTCCTAGCACAGTGTTGCTGCCAACCATTGAGATGGACAATTGACTTATGCATGGTGACGAATATGAAGTACAACTTCCTCATGATTGTCTCGAGAGGTGATACTTCATCTAGTATATCTCTCCTCAACTCTTCTCTAGAAGATGCTATAACTTGCTATTCTCCCTGCTTGGCTACATGTAACTCCTTATACATGCACTCGTTCTTTGCTATCAAGTATCTAATGCTAAAGCTCGTAGATTCAGTATATGCCTTGGTGTAATCGGCCAACGCAGCTGGATGTTTGCACACATAGGACACAATCACTCTCTGTTCAAACTACACAGAAGATACATGGACATCCGGAGTGGGAAATCTGCATGATTTCACAACTCTGTGTTGTGTCTCGTTGAAATATATGTTGTGCACATCCACTTTCAGATTGTCCTCAATGATTTCAGTGTCTCCCTGATCACTTGGGACTTGCTCTGCTTCTGGATTTGGTGAAGCTGGTGGAGTGACCTCTTGGTGCTGAGGCATGACGTCAATGTCCTCATCAAACTCGGGCTAAACCATATTTGTGTCCATCTGCTCTAGCATTTGTTCACTCTCTTGATAAAAGTCTTGCTCCTATTATTTCTCACCCTGTATGCTATGTTCCAGTTGTTCAGATGAATTAATAACCTATATGGGTGCAGTTTCATCAATATGTGCATTTTACGCCTCCTGCTGCTCTTTTTCCTGCTACGTTTCCTTCTCTCTTATGCATAGCTCTTGTTCTTCCCTAAGTTGCTACTTTAATTCTTAAAACTCCCTTTCTTCTTCCTCCAACTTCTACCTTTCCCTCTTCCTTTCCAAGATCCTTGTGTCACACTATCGCCTCTTAGCCTCAATCTTCAAATATTCTTTCAACACAAGTGGACCTTTTTTGAATTTTTAGCTTTTCTTTACCTTTGCGCTGTCAGCAACCTTCATTTTTCCTTTGTCAAGCATAGGTATGTTGCCCTCTACTACTGTTGATGATGTTTCTCTCTCAGATGTTACTTCCTTCTGCACTACTAACCACTCTATAGCCATGTTGACTGGCTCATTAAGACTTGAGAAGTGAAAGCAGTATCTCCATGGGTCTTCCTCAGGCCAATGACATGCCCCGTGGACCTAAGGATGATACACTCTCATATAGTGTTCCTTCACTAATCAATGTGGGTCATATGGATTGAAAATTCTGGCGCTGAAGGTGAATCTCTTGAATTCCTCCATCTCGACCTCAATATTCTTGAGATTAGGGATCTCGTACAACTCGATCCCAAAGGAAGAGAAGGCCAAGGTGCCTTCTTCTTCTTATGCAGTCTTGCTGGAAACCCTGTCGAGATGTGGAATGCAACCTCTTTCATGAACAACTTGTCGATGGAAAACTTTGGGAAAACATGTGGAGATTTCTTCGCACTTGACATCCGGATGAATGTGCCAAGGGGTGAGGCATACCAATCTACTATGTCAATCGATGCCTCCATCGTGTTCTACAACATGCAAGGTATATATTTCTCAAATATCATCCTGTATACCGGGGTGACGAAGTGGTGTGATAGTTGTATGATAACTCCACGGAAGCTGCATTCAGAGAACAACCTGCAATAATTGTGCACAAAGGTTTCTGAAGGTGCCCATGCCAACCCAAGTGTGGGAACTGCTGATGAGCACAAACTGCATCATATATGTAATTATACATGAATAACTTCACTCATTTACCCTTGGGCAGATGTCAGGCTTCTATTACTTGTTCCTCCAACCAGAGAGCCAACATGTCAGACCAGTTGAGAGGTCTCCCTTCATTCGCCAGCTGATCTAACACAATCACCAAACTCTACAATAAGGTATTTATACTCTCCTGGCCATATAAGAAGCATGTCAAGATGACCAAGGGATGATACACCTTCCACAACATCCTTGTCTTGTTAACTTGGTTTGGTGTTTTCCTGAACTTAGACGACACTTTCACCTATCTCTTGAAGATGTCTCTTGAGTTTGCACTGTTGTTGGGTCTGGTGAAGTTTGTATCCATTTTGATCACTCATTGTGGCAAGTGATGCATCTTGTGAAATTCCTTTGCCTTGAAGGTAACAAGTTTTGTTCCACTGACATTGTTCAACACCATTGTCTCTAGATCAACATGCGAGACAATCTAGTGGATCATGTCCATGAATGGGAATGCAAGATACCTGCATGCAATCGAGTACAGGCCAGACTTGTGTATGTTGACATAGACTCTACGATCAACTAGATTCTCCTCAAATGTGCCTAAAAGAATGTCCTTAATGTCCTACCATTTAATATTTATCTCCTTGTCTATGAAAAACTTGGTGTCTTCATAGATGGGAAAGTTCATAGGCACTTTCTCAATTGCATCTCCATTTGCACTCTCAACAGTGTCCTTTGGCCCTGCTCTCTTAGAATTCATTGTACCTCTACTGTTGAGATATTGACCAACACCTATGGTGCCTAGCGATAGAGAAACATTCATGGAAAGAACAATGATAGTTGAAAACCAACAGCAACTTGAAGATTGAAATGAAACACACCTAGGTGATTGGCTGGAAGGTTTGCATAATTTTCACTGGGAGGTTGGGAGATTGACTGCCAAAACTGTCAAGAACATAGTTCGGATTGTCAGTGGGCTGATTGACTACTAAAACTACATAGAGCGCAATCAAACTTGGCCTACTGAGAACTGAAACTGTGAAATGTGTAGTTTCAGTCAGCATGACTGCAACCCAATAAAACTCCATTCCAAAATTCTAGGGTTCAACTGAGAACTGCCTCTCAGAATTATGTAGAGAAAGCCTGGGAGGCTAGTGGTGAACAACCTCTTCACAATTCCTGGGAGTAAGGCATGGCCTTCCATCCGAGGAATGCACGGTAAAAGCCACACAAGGCAAGGTCTTGACCAAGACAGCCGAGACCCGCTGAAGGGAAACTAAAAACATGAAAAGGTTGAATGCATGTGCGAAGCTGAGCGCAAACAAGAGTGAATGATCATGAATGAAAACAATGAGTAAAGGATTCAATAATGGGAAAAGAAGAAAGTGTGTGAAGTAATTCACTGTAACTATGACCGTCAGTTGAGAAATAATGTCATACATGCGACAACAGTGAAATGTAATGGAAAACTTGAAACAATTCTTCTACAAGTTAACATGCATTAAAACAACGAAAAACATTCAAAAAAACCAAGAGCACACACATAAACCAAAATACAAATAGTGATAGAAAAGGAAGAAAAGACATGAAAATCAGACTTACCCAAAAAACATTGAGTTGGGTGTGTTGAATGCTCCTACATGCAATGGTGAATGCCATAGCTCCAAGATCAAAGTGAATAATGAGCTCTGAAGCATTGAATAAATGGTTTTGATAAAATCAAGGCTTATGACACACATGCCACAAATCTAGGAAAAAGGGACACTTGGTGGAAGGCTTCTAAAAAAAAATTTGTATGTAACCCCCAACAGCTAAAAATGGATCTCTAAAATCTAGAGATGCTTTTTTCTCTTTTGGGAAAAGGTAGCCCATGCATCAAAAGCAAGATTGGTCAATCTTGGAGGGAACTTGTCAACTTTGGAGTGCATACAAAAAAGCACAAGCCTTTGGATGACTTCTGCACAGTCTATGGGTTGAGTGGATCTGGTTGCCTCTCAGGCTCTATGCAATTTCTAGACAAAAGACAAGGTTTTTAGTGAGATCTACGCAAATTTTGAGAGCAATCCAAGTGATGGGCTACCCTGGACAATTTTCAAAGGAAAGGTTTCTTGCTTTCTTTGTGCATTTTTGGAGATCAACAGGCTTCCTTGATGGTCTACACATTTTTGGAGAGCAAGATTATTTCCCCTCCAGTTCTGCACAATTTTCTAAGTGAGCGTAACAACCGGATAATGACCAAGCCCAGGATGTCAGCTTGCGGGTGGAAGGAAAACAAGCCAGAAAACACAAGTTGATAAGCGAATGAAACTCAACTGAAGCATAAGTACTTGTTAGTGCAAGAGATGTTGCTAAGGATGGTTTGTTGGGAGGCTACAAAAAAAAGCTAAGGCAAAATTTTGGAGGGTGGTTATAGCCACTACAATAGAACCTAGTTAGCATATATACACGACTATTGTAAAAGAAACCAGCATATGCTCAGCAAACTTGTAAAACAACTAATTCTTTATCTATTGAATTTGAACCAGAATGAAAGAGATTTATTAGGTATTTGAGAAGCAGTAAATAGGTGTAGTAAGAATAGAATAAAGTATCACACACAAGTACCACACATGAACTGCAAGATTTAAGGTGGAAACCTAATGTGGGAGAAAACCACCATTTCTTTCATCCTAGTCTTCAAAACTTATTAATATCAAAAACTTCTTACATTCTTGTACTGGTGCAGACTCATACCAGTATGCAGACACCCACCTGCTAAAGACTATAACCTTCACTCGTTCTCCAGCTCATACTGGAAGCGAGCTCCAACCCCTAATCTGATCACTAGCTACTACTAGTAGGAATCTTCGACTTCTTCACTGAAGGCTCCACCCTCAACAACATCCATGGAACACGTTTCATAAATTTTCACACTAGATCCAATATCAACACAGTAATACAATCATCAATCATTTAAACTCAATCAACTAACAATTAAACAAAACTCAACCACTCAACTGGAACAATCAGGTCATTGGAATGAGTACATCGAACTAAACTTAGAATATTGCTTCAACACACAGAATCAACTACAACCCTGATCATTCAAATGCCAAAATGTATACGCTATTTCACTTAAGGAACCCACATATATATGCTCTTTTTTGTGGAGAAACCCACATACTAATCTTAATATACTAAAAATTGAATACATATAATTCTGAATCAGACATAGAGTTGACGAGAGATATTCTAAAATATTATGTTAGCTTACAGAATCCTCATACATTCAGCAGCATCAATAATCTTTTCCACCAATCAACATGTAAACAAATTCAACTTTATCATTCAATCAGTTCTACTTGAGGCATTATCACTCAACCTAGATCAACATGAGGACATCATTGATAGACAACAAAGAAACAACAACACTGATCAGGTTGATCAATAATTTATAAACATAAACCCTTAATTATATACACAACTTTGAAGAAGTGAACCCACATGTATACGTTCTTTTCTCGAGACCAACCAATGTATAGATCTGCAAATTTTGACCTAAAATTATGCAGCTCTTTAGAACTTCAAAAAGACCTAGATCATAATATTCAGAGATAAAAACATGCATTAGTAGTTAGATCTAGTAAATTGATGAGAAGATCATACAATGAAAAGTCATTTAAGGTCTCATGATCCTAATCCATCATTGTATTCATCAATACATAATTATTTCATATCTATGTGAAAATTATGGCCCTAATAATGAAAATATACTTCAAATTGAAGTATTCATCAAAAATCCTTTCATTTGCACACTTAGCACTTTGATCTTCACCTATTTATATAGTTTAGCCCTTATCCAATACCATAGGTGAAAAATACACTAGTGTCAGTGGTAATCTTTGACGGGAAAATATTTGTTGTTGCGCTCATTACTATGGGCCAATACCATGGTAAGGACCCCTAGTATTTAGAATACCATGGTGCAAAACCCATACGCTAATTTTCTTCACCAAAATTGCGTGTATACGTGACTTGGCCTTGATGAACCTGTGTATAGATTTTTAAATATTCACTTGTATCAAACTTTTGATTCTTATATGTAAACCTTTGAGACGTCATTCTAATTTTTTGTTCCATCATTTTTTCACCTCTGCATTGACCTGTGGATTCATCTAGTCACCATATACCTATTCTGTTACAAGTGAGTTTCCATCAAGGACAACATATGCATCATAATGGCAACAGAAAGCATACCCAGGTATACCTTGTGTAGTCATCAAAAGTAACAAGAAATAGTAAGCTCCACCTGAGGCCCTTTCCTGCATAGGTCTAAAAATATTAGTATGCACAAGTTTGAGTATATATTTCTTTATCCTATTTAAGTTAGATGGAAATTCATCGCTATGCAATTTTCCAAGCGCACAACTTTCACAATCAATATGTTCATGTCTTAAAATAGGAATTCCATCAACCATACCTTGCTTCTACAACAACAATAAATCATGAAGGTTGATGTGACCAAACATTTGATGCCAAATATTCTCTATTGAATAGTTGCTGAAGTTAAAGACTGATGTGGCATTCTTTTAACATTCAACTTATATAGGCCTCCAACTCCTACTCCTGCTGCAACTGGCTTATGATGATCCAACAAATCCTTTACAACACAGTAAGTTTTGAAAAATTATACCTATAAATTTTGATCTATAATCATGGATTCATAGATCAAATTATCTTAATCCCAGGCATATACATGACATTTTGGATGCACCTGATATTACCATTAGGAAATATCACAGGAATATCTCCATACCCTTTAATCTGATATGCTCTGTCATCTCCTAGGTAGATGTTAGCACCGTTGTTGGTCTCCTTGAAATTTTCATACTAATGTTATTACATGTCATATGAGTGGATGCTCCAAAATCCACAAACCAAGTTCTAGCTTCATCAGTCTCGGCAGAAATAGAAACATTAAACACAAATAATTTAAGATCATGATTGATATCTTAACCAACAAAATTCCTTGTATGCCTCTTGTGTTTATTATTTTCATCATTATTTTTCTGATAGCAGTCTCTAGCAATATGACCAGTTCTATCACAATAAAAAATCTTAATTCCTAAATCATTTTGGTAGATGACATACCTTGAAATGGATTTTTCTTGGATGGACCAATGCTTTTGTGTTCTCCTCCTTATTTACCTTTGAAGAACTTATTATTTTCCACTAATGTCAGATCTACATTATGAGGCTTTAGATTCTTATGCCTCTCTTCTTCCTGCATCAAAATCCCTATAAACCCTTCAAGGCAAGGAGATTTCTCCATTCCTATATCCCTTTAATGAACATTTGATGATCCTCTATGTGGTGACGTAAAATTATAAGTGCGGTCACGAATGAATTCCTCTAGCCTGATAATGGGTCTAGCCACAATAGATACATTCTATGGAATATTTCCTTAGGTTAGAATCAATCACAAGGGCCTACCTCTTGGTCCCCTTATCCTTCTTGATGATGCGCTCGCTTGCTTGCTCCAGCTATCTCTCGCTTCCTTTTTCAAGCACCTAAAACAAGTAAACAACAACAAACAACAAACATGATAATAGAAAATTTTCAATTCAACCTACTTAACAAGTCAAGAAACATTAAGCCATGAATATGTAATATTACAAAACATGTAGGAAATCAATTGATAGTTGCGTATATTAATATCAAAGAGAGATTACAACCATTCATCTTGACGTTGCAGTCTTCCTCTGATAGGATCAGTTTCCCACACACTTTTGCTAGCATTCCATGATGGCCTCAAGCAACAATACTTTTAAGGCTCTTCCCTTTAGGCTTCACTCCAAACCAAATCACACTTCTCCCTCACACAACTAGATAACTACAACTAGTAATAGCTTGCTTTTCCACTCCAAACCAAAATAACATAAGCACTCAACCAAAATCTAGCTTGTGCTTGGGAAGAAGGGAGGTTTATATAGGAAAAATGGATGGGAAATGAATTCTCTTATCATGGGAGAAGGTCTTATCCCTTGAGGTAGTTCCATCATTATAGGGGAAAGGATCCCAAGCTATCATCCTCGACTCCATCCAGCCAAACCATTTACCAGACTTCCATTACAAAGCTTCTAGAGCTGGAAGCTTCAGCTCTAATTTAAAAAACTTTCCATAACAGGACTGATGCAACTGGAACACAGCTTAGTCGGTTCGGTCGGCGCGAGGAGTAGTGCTAATATTTGCACATTGGCTTGGGGGAGACAAAGTCCATTAGTGCCATTCTTGTAAACTAGGAAAAATAGAAGTTTCAGGGGAAATGGTGCAAAAGGGAATTTATCTGCTCATGAAGAGGGACACAATGGAAGTCTCTTCATGAAGGCAAAGCATGCGGGGTTGATTGTATAGGTCCTCTAGGATCAAGGAACGGGGAGTACAGGGACAGTGAAAAACGGTTTTGTAATAAATGCCCCCTGAAGCGTGAAGGCCGAGCTGGAGTGAGGGATGAAATGATTTATAAATCAGTGCGGGGAACCGGTCTGTCATCGGAAAACCTACAAGCAAGTACATATACATATACATAAACTGATATATTTTTCGAATGATATATGAATCATGGCATGGAAGCATCCATCCAAATAATTATCATGTAAATGGATCTAGGTATGGGCGCAACCATCTGTCAAAGAGGATCATATTGAAACCAAGGTATGGTCAGAACCATCCAAGGATGAGAAGGATCACATATGATAACTCATGGTCTAGTCATAGCCAGCCATCTGATAAACACATGCATATCATCATAACCACGTAACCTAGACATTTTTGATCTGATTCCAGGGTCTTGTGCTCCAACACGACCCAACCTAAGTACAGATTATAGCATGTGAATAGATGTGTTGACATCAAACATGCTAGAAAGTTACTTGATTACTAGTCAAAGATGTAAAATGTTAACAAGCCTGAGAGAAACCACCAATAATGACAGTGGTCCTCAAGGTAATATCAGCACAACCCATGGAATGTGAATGGAGGAATTGAAGTCAAACACCTCTGAAATCGCTCGATAGAAAGCCAATGATGTGAGCTTGTCATCGAGTGTGAAGAACATGCCATTAGGGCATGCAAGCTCTAAGGTACTGGAAGGGAGTCTCTCGGTCAACTTTCCATATAATGAGTTGAAGTTGATGGAAAGCGACCGTTTTTAAGAGGGGTGATAATGAATCCCACATCATCGACATGAGATGAGAGGATCCCAAATGATTTTGGATGATACAGAGAATCAGAGGTAATTGTAACTACAGACGGAAAACCCTTGAACATATCGATGACACAACTGGAATTTTGGCAACTTTTGGATCCACGAGATCAGTGGTCATGATGACAAGGTAGAGATCAAATAGAAGGAAAAGATAAATAGCCCAACCCATGGAGGTCAACGATACAAAGGAGGATGTCCCAACCCGACACGAAGCAAAGAGTTTCATGTTCAAGAGTGAGTTGCCGACACTACTGATAGATTTCCAAATTTCCCCCCACCATTTCTGGTAGGTATCCCAATTATTTTTTAATTGCAAGCTTGAAGGGGATAACATATGCTTGCACTGTAAGTCCATGTTTTGGACGAATCTGATCTAGTAAGTTGAACGAGCGCTAGGAAGGAGAAGCTCATGTTCATCATGGTGACGAATCCGATGTCATTTAATAGTTTAACGAGTCAAACAAAGGTGTAACTTGGTATCTTTTTCATGTTTAGAGAGTTTGAAAAAGACACATAAATGAAAACTCCACATGGTCCCTTTTCATACATTTGTGTCTCTCAAGCCTGAAAAGGTAGGAAGCAATACTTGAGAGAACTGCTTGACCATTTCAGTCAAGGAGTACCTTTTCCATAAATAGTGCCTCCAAGCCCGAAAAAGGGGTAAACTTATACTAGGCACACGACGTTTCACATTCGTTAACAAGTTCGAAACAACAAGGGCTCAACCATCTTTTTGCTTTTAAAGGGTCAGAAAAGAGCTTGAAAGCGGACCCCCCATTTTTATTCTCTTTAACAAGTCAAAAAGGGAAACAATACTCGGCAATATTTTCATATTAGTTTAACGAGTCGAGAAAAGAGATGAAACATGACTCATCGTCATCATCAAACATCCATCACCTGTCACTGCACAAATAAAGGAAATCATATTATCGAGTCCTTAAGGCAAAATAGGTCAAAATATTTACAAAACCTAATATTTTCATGAAAAAATGAATAAAAAGGGGAAAAGTAAATATATTTTTACCATTTACCATTTTACCTTTGTTGTGAAGACCTTTTACTCACTTTTGCCCTAATTGTTACGAAACAGATTGTGGGAGACCCGGGAGGTCAATTGACGAGCTAGTACTTCCAAGTAACAGTCGAAGCCCTGAGCTCTGTTTTCATGCTCTTTGTTGTTGTTATTAACCATTTTTTTAGATTTTGATGAGGTTTTCGAAAATCCTTTTCACCCTTAGTCGATGCAATTTCGGGACACAGAATCATGCCAGGTAGGGGTGATTAACAAATTCATCTACATCGATCGGTGATTTTTTTTTTTAAATAGGCACGTCAGCACCGTGGATAGGGAAAAACCCTATTTCCTAAAAACCTGACTGTTTAAACTTAAATTATATGTGCCAAGGATGATTATTAACTCAAATTAATGGCTTTTGCAGGAGAGAAACACTGAAAATGGTGGATTGGAAAGAACGGGAACATGAAGATGTTGACACCCAGGCAATGAATGACCCAAATTGCCTGGAGGCTTTCAGGGCTTGTGGGCTCCTCAAATTATTTCTTACGCCAGGGATGTAGGCCCAAACCAAGTTGCTCCGATACCTGATTAGTATTTGCGACATTAATTAGGATATTTTTGTCATTGGCGACCAGGAGCTCGAGTTCGAAACTTTAGATATATACTTCATCACTAGACTATCTTGTAGAGGTGAAACAATGAACTTTTATGGGTCACATCCGATTGGGGCAAGTATATCTTCCTTGCTTGCCAAACACTGCCCTAAGGCCCTAAAATCCAAGAGTGGGAAGACAGAGATTTCTAGTTTGCGATATTTGACACTAAGGGTGCTTCTGTTAACTATCAACAGAGTGGCGTGGTCATAGGCAAAACATGAGACTAACAAGTCAAATTTCCTTTATGATATTGACTGCACAACTCCTACGATCTTCAACTGGGTAGAGGCCATGAAGATGAACATCAAGTGCCAGTTTTCCAAAGCCAAGGTGGGGAATCTAAAGCAATTTTGCTTCAGATCTGTACTTGTGACCTTCTTGCTAGAACGAGTACCACTATTCCAGTATCACCTAACTGAGGTAGATCCTCCTACGCCACGCGATCCGCGGATGGCCTGCTGGAGTCGTTTGATGCCAGGATCATTGGGGGTCAACATATGTCATATTGACCTGCATTATTTTCATGGCTATGATGACAGAAGTTCATCATGCAAGACTGGCCATACAACGGAAATGATTTCCGTGGAGATCCAAACATGCCCTTACTAGATGGAAAGGACTTCAATGATGAAGGTAAAAAATCAAATTTTTAATTTTGAGATTTTTTAACTGTTTTTGGGATATATGTGCTTATAACATTTCTCTTGTTAATGCAGATGTTGGACCAAAGCGGCTAGCTGAGATGTCCCTAATAGCCAGGTGCATCCCATGCCCTAGCGATTCTATTGCCCTTATCAGGAAGGGAGTGACAACGAGGAGGAGATCACGAGGAACCTTGAGGGATTAACTCATGGTATCCCAGAGTATGCTCGAGTAGGATACATTCCCCATTAGTACTGGAGAAACATCGTGGGAGTCTAAGATCAGATCCACCAGTTAATGACTTGTGTTGCATGAACTGTCTTGTGCTACCATGATCACCATGCGGATTAGTTCCTAGGTCCAGCACTTAAATATTTTTTAAGGCCTGCGCGCCACAAATGTATGAGGCTTGCAAGCCGCCAATGTTATTTTAGACACACATTATTTTTTGGGATTCTGATGTATTAAACATTCTCACCATATATATATATTATATAATATATATATTATATATATATAGTATATATATATATATATATATATATATATATATATTATATATATATGTTGTATTTTACTGTCTACGATGGTACAAATGCTTTGTTTTGTCTTTTACATGTTTCGTAAATATCTATCCAACACGTAATTAGCTAATGCATCTGTTAATGTATTCATGCATCTAGGAATATGGTGATATGTAATATAATCAAAATGTCTTTCCAATAGAAAGATACAGAGATACATTCTCAATATTTGAGGGTTCGTGGTAGAATATTTCCCATTGAGTTGAAGAATGACAAGCTGTGAATCCATGTTGACAACCAGTTCTATGATTTCCAAAGATGGCTTCTGACAACAGTTTGATGACTGCATTATATTCAATAATGTCGTTGGTTGTGCGACTTAGGCATATACCTTAAACGTCAATCAAGTCACTGTTAGGGTCATAAATAGCCCATTTCATGGATGATAAGTTCTTGGTACTATGACAAGCACCATCAATGAAACCAACGTGAGGAGTTGCAGACATCTGCAAAGCAAGAAAAGCATAGTAAATAGGAAGTTGTTTGAACACTATCACAAAAACCCACATTGTACAAAAATGAATCACACACTAATGTACATAAGTAACCATGCAAGATGACCTAGGCATAGTACTTTTTGAGGTAAATCCTGTTTCGAGGCTTATCGAGAGGATTTCCTTCATAATCAATAAGCTCATAGGCTCCTTTCTGCAAAATGCATTTCACGATATAGGGCCCATGACACATAGGTTCAAATTTGCCTACCCCCAACTTATCTCTAGCTTGGTTGTATAATAAGACCAAATCAACCTCAAAGAATGTGCGAGGGGAGACCAACTGATCGAAATGGGATTTGACCAGTTTCTTTTGCACTTTAGTGACCAAGGTAGCGAGACGACGAGTCTCATCCATTTGTTATAAATATAAGAGGCGTTCCTCTTGAGGTGAGGTTTTGGGGATGAGTTCAATAGATAACTTGAGTGAAGGAATCTTGCATTCGATCGACAATGTTGCTTCCAAACCATAGACTAGATGGAATGGTGTGAAACTAGATGTGCCTTTGGTTGAGGTTTGGTAGGCCCACAAAGCTGAAAAGAGCATGAGATGCCAGTTTGACTTGTGCATCCCAATAGTAGGCTGAAGCATTGTGACCAAGACCTTGTTCATGGCTTCAACTTGGCTGTTGGCCTGAGGGTAATATGGGGTCGAACCATCGTGGTGCAAGCCCAATGTGGATGTTAGCTCAGCCATCATGTAATCTTTGAAATGGTAGCCATGGTATGTGACAATGGCTTGGGGCACGTTGAACCTGGAAATAACATGGTTGAAAAGGAATTGAGCCATCGTCTTACCATCTGCAGAATATGTAGGCATCTCTTCGGCCCGTTTGGTGAAATAATCCACAGCGATGATAATATAGCCATGCCCCCCGACTGAATGAGGGTTACATGTCATATAATCAATACCCCATTTGGAAACGGGACCAATGGTAATGACGGGGTATAGGTGAGCAGGTGGGGCGCACACCTTGCATTGGTTTATTTGGCATTCGTGGCACTTACAAACAACAAGAACGCAGTCCTTGAAGATAGACGTACAAAAATAACTAGTGTGAAGGATTTTTGAGTTGTAGCGTAACTAGACATATGACCACCACATGCCCCGAAGTGGAAATTCATTAATAACTCTTTTAGACTACTCGATCGTAAGGCATCGACGAAGAACTGAATCGACACTGACACGGTATAAAGTATCGCCAATAATATGGTAGGGTTGGGAGTGATTTCGAATCCTTCGATGATCATCGTTGGTCAATGCAGACTGAAACATGGACATTTGGAGATACACAATGATATCACCGTACCATGGATCAAGGGTGCTAATCAGGAAAAGGGTCTCATCTTAAAGTTGTTCTTCTGCACTAGTAGGGAGAGACTTAGAGGGAAGGGAACAAATCAATTTGGTCAACACAAGTGACTTCTTAGATTTAGTTGTAGTGAAGACCAAATCAAATTCTTGCAGGATGATGATCCATTTAGAATACTTACCCCCCAACAATTGATGAGTGAGGATATAGGTCATAGGGTTGCATTAAGCAATCACTGTAGTCATACGTAAAAGGATATATTGTCGAAAGCATTCAACAGCCTGAACGACAACCAAAGCCAACTTCTCGACATGCACAAAATGCATTTTAGTGTCAAGGAGATTCTGACTGAGGTAGTAGATTACATGTTCATTGCCTTCATAGTCATCTTGGACCAAGACTATAGCAATGGTGCTAGGGGCTGCGACTAGGTAAAAGAAGTAATCTTGATAATAGTCTGGCAGATGCAACAAAGGAGAATTTATGAGGATGACCTTAAGATCATCAAAATATTTTTGGGCCACCTCATCCCATGCAAAGGGCATTCCTTGTTTGAGCAACTAGGTAAATCCTGTGGCTAGTCCAACATAGCTGGGTATAAGATGATGGGGAAAGTTGGCCTTTCCTTGCAGGCTCTAGAGTTGGTGTAGTGAGGATGGAGGGGGCAAATTTATAATGGCCTTGAATTTTAGCGGATCTAGGTGAATACTGTCCTTGGAAATGATTAAGCTGAGGAGTCGTCCTGATTCCACGCACAAAACACATTTGTATGGATTTAACTAAATGTTATAGTGTCTACAGCATAGAAATTTTTTTCAAAGATGGTCTTGGTGATCTCGACGCTTACGAGAATGAGTGGGAATGTCATCCAAGTAAGGATGGACAATGTTGTGAATATCATGAAATGCATAAGACATTGCCAGTTGAAACATGACTCTAACATTTTTAAGGCCGAAAGGGAGATTCTTGTACATGAATGTACCCCATGGACAGATAAAGGCTATCTTTTCTTGATTGGCCAGTGCAATATTAATCTAGTTATAACCAAAAAATCCATCCATAAAGGAAACGATCTCACTCCCAACACATTCATCAATGATTTGATCAATGAAGGGAGTAGGATAGATGTCTTTAGGATAGGCATGATTGAGATCTTGATAACCCACACAAAGGAGGATCGTGCCCTTTTTTAGTCATTGGGACAATATTGGACACCCAGTCTGTAAGGGGGATGGGATAGATGAACCCAACCTTGAGAAGATTTTCAACTTCACCCTTAATAGTGGTGGCCTTCCTAGGGCGCACCGGGTGAAGATGTTGGCAAACAGGCTTTGCATGTAGATACATTGGTATTTCATGCACCACGATGCTAGGATAAATGTCGGGCATTTCTTCATAAGATCATGTAAACACATCACAAAATTCCTGAAATAGATGAGTATATGTCTTGATCTCATCTAGAGAACAAGATACCCAAATATGAATGTGTTCAACGATACCAGGTTTGACAGAAATTTCAATCGGCATCGTTTGGGTAATATTACGTAGATTTCCTTTTGACCATACTTCATGAGTAACAATCGGTGGCAGAAATGGAGAAGATGACTCTTCAAAAATGGTAGACATGACTACCGAGCAAGGCAGGAATAAGGAACAATGATGATTATCGATCCATGGTGGTTCCTTGAGAGCCATGATTTCTGTGATACCTTCATCAATAAGGAAGGCCTCGGCTAAGGGATTAGACAATTCCAAAGTGCCAAGCCAAGGGGATTGAGAGTACATGTTGAGAAAGGTCTTTGACATATGAGAATCAGAGGATGCAGAGTTCGAAGCCCGAACAGTTTCCATGTAATTGTCTTCTGCGGGACTAAGTGGCATAACCTCGGCCCAAATACCATTAAGATCTGGTGTAGGTATGACCCAGGGATCAGATTTGACCATGATCATGTTGATAGAGGAAACATGAGGAGGTGGGAGTGGAAAATTTCCCATTAAGGTAGAATATTTGAAGAGACCTACCCCCACACTCTCATAGGGAGCACCAGAGTGCTTGACATACGGAACATTTCCATCCGAGGAGGAAGAGGTAAAGAAAGACAACTGGCTGACAGTGACAATCTTCCCTTGATGGGGAAAACGAATCACACAAAATAAAGAGGATGTTATGGCATGCATGGCATGAGTCCAACTTTAGCCAAGTAAAAGATTATAATTGAGATTATCATCAACAATTTCTACTTCGACTTGCACTGTCTTGCCTTTTAGCGTGATGGCAAGGTTAGGTAAGACACTGAAGGGTCGTGAATTGCACCCATCGAAAGCTTCCAAAGTGTTCAGGGATTGGTTCAAAGCAAGGGAACCAATAGCCTTCCAACATGTAGTTGACATGATGCAGATGGAAGCACCTTCATCGATGACAGTTCGATGGATGGTCTTCTTCTTGATGATTACCTGAATAAGAAAGGCAATTTGATGAGGGAGCTGTGGAACATGGTTTTCTAGATCAAAACATATCAAATTAGAAATGACGGGATCGATTCCCCTGATAGCTGACAATAAATATTTATGTTGTGATGGGCAGCTTTAGAGTACCTTGAGGGCCGATATGGCTGATGGTGCCTGAGCCAAATCCTCAACAATATTGTAGTGCTGAGCAGCTTGGTCATTGGGATTATACGAGGATTTTTGCAGTACACCTCGAGATGGTGGCCGCATAGCGGAATCAAGGTTAGGGTGCTCAATATGTAGAGGGTCAGAACTCGGGGTAGAAGAAGAAGGTGCAACTTCTTTCTCTTTCCTAGTTTCTGAAGCTAGAGTTTGATAGTCTTTCGATCGGGTAGCCACATTAATATGCGTGCTCATCATGAACAATTGATATCTGGAGGAAGAAGATTGGGGTTGGTCTACCATTTAGGTTTGCTGAGATGGAAACAACTCTTTGAAGACAACAGGGGTCCCTTTGAGTAGGTGACTAACTACAGATCATTGAGGACAATACTTCATGTAGTGATCTTCCTCGAAATGAGGCAGGGATACTTAGGTTTCCATTACAAAGATTCTCCAATAGACGATTTGGGAGGATCCTGTTTCGGGGCATCAGCGTTAGCTTTTCCTTTGCCTTTATTTTTCCCTTTCGAGGATTTGTCCACTGCAGTAGACTAGACAACATGGACCTCTGAGGTTTTACAAGGGCCAGGTGGATTCTGAGATGAACTATTAGGGACAACATTCGAGACGGACTTATTTTTTGAAGAAGTTATAACAAGGGTCTAGGATATTGAACCAATAACTCCATCAACGGGAGGAACAACTGATGACTTTGATGCTGCAAGATTAGATGATGGTTGCAGAGCATTGGGTAATAACTCGTATAAAGTGCCATACTAAGAGTAAACTAGATCCAAGTACTGGGCACGAGTGATGGCCTGCTCTTCAGTGACGCATCCACCCATAGCTATGTCACAAGAAATTGGGGCTACGAATGATTTGGTAAACCATTTGGTTAGCAACTAATCAACAATCTCAAATTTAATCAGGTGATGCCTACGTCTCCATTCATTGATGTGATCAAAGATGTGCATTGCAATATCTTGCTTAAGCGACGTGAGAAAATAGGTGTCAGTTTCGTAGTGAATCAACAGCTGAAAATGCATGAGGAGAGCCATGGCTAAAGAGTTAAAGTCATGGTATGTACTTCAAGGTAGCTCGATGTACCATTTTGCTAGAGCACGCATGAGGATTTATTGGAAAAGAAGAAGAGAAATGGAATCGTCCATGTACGAGTTCAACGAGCACCAGAGGTGATATGTCATCACATGGGCTTGAGGTTCTTCTTTAGCTTTCCCATCGAACTTTGGGCAATCACTTGGAATCTTGGACATAATTGGAGGCCAGTACGGCGAATGAAGGATCAGATCTTGTTGAGCCTCAAACCTGCACTTCTTTATACATCCTCTCAGCCTCCTTTTCCTATTAATTTCCTTGTTTTGCCACTCATTCCCTCCATCAAATTGCTCAAATCATTGTATTTTAGGAATTTTTACATGGTTTGCTAATTATGCTAATGACTGTCTTGTTGGTTTAGAATTTTGGTTCAAAGTGCTGCGTTTCTGCAGCTCACACAGGGTTTCCGCAGCTGATCCCGGTTTCCGCAGCCAACCCCAGATTCCGCAGCTGTTTTATTAAACGATATGTTCCAGGTGTCCTCCGGGAGGAAGAGCCACATGGGAAAGTTCGTGGAACCAAGGACATGGTGTGTGTCCTTCCAGCTCACCCAAATCGGTCATAAAAACCCGTGGTCAACAAGGAGGAAACTACGGTCAACAGAAGTCATTGGCGGTGGCACGACTCTACGTGTTCTGTTTTAGAGCACGTGAAGAACAGGTGGCATCCTCCTCAGCCACGAAGACAGTGGGAAACATGAATCCAATAGCAGATTGAATGCACACAACGACCGTTGCCTAAATCTGAGGATGCAGCAAAATTACGTGTTCTTACACAGCTGCTTGAATAACTTAGTTTTCATTAAGTTAGTTTTCTTTCCTCTGTTATAAATAAAGCGTCTTTGAATGCTAGATAGTTAGCCGCTGATATGTAATTTTGAACTCCCCACTGTACTTTCTATTTTGATACATAATATATGAGAAGACTGTTTTCCATTTGAGCGTGTAACTGATCATTGAGCCGGCTGGAGTAGGTAGAGGGCCCCTGTTTACTGAAGGCCTGTATAGTACTCTTTAATTTCCTACATTTCTTTTTCTAATTTTATGTATAATAGTTGTACAAAATTCCTTTGATTGTTGTGTTTTGATCATGTACAATAGTTGTATATAAATTTTGAATTCGGCTTATTTATATTTCTGCACTTTTCCATGACTGATCAGTGCGTTATGCAGGTTTCTTAGGTGTGCCCAGGATAATTTCTTTCTTTTCTTTTTCACAACTAGTGACACTTGTGATCATCTTGTCTATGTTACTGACCTTCCTTGTTTTGCAGCCTTTATTTCCTTACTATCATTTCTTTAATTTGCATAGTTGCTTTCTGCTTTTAGAAATCAAGTTGTTTACCTATTGATGGTTTCTTCTCCATAATTTAATATCCTCATTGAGGACCAAAATATCACTTAGCACATCTTGGTTTAGTTGCTCAAGAACTCACAATTGCTTGGCTTATTTTTAACAGTTTCTCACATGATATATTCAGTTAAAAGACAAGAGGTTAAGAAGAAGTTAAAGTATTTGTGACTAGTCTTTCTTTTATGTAGATTTACTTCAGTTTCAGATTGCTTAGTTTTTATTTTTAGCTAGATTTGACATAGATTTCATATTCATTTTCTTGCAGCAGCAAAGATACTGGGCCAATGTCATTAGTCTTTTATTTGATGCCTTTATTTTCCTTTAAGAGTTGATTTCATTTCAGTTGTTGTTCAAACTTTCTTGTAGAATACTTTTAAGTTATAAGAAACCATTATCACATCACAGTAGGAGAGATATACTTGAAAACAAACTTAAAAAGTTAAAAACGACAAAAGCTTAAGAAAAAGTTGCCTAAGTACATACAGTACACCTCACTTCATCAGCTTACGAGCCCTGGGTT
The DNA here is from genome assembly GCA_000404065.3 of Pinus taeda. Taxonomy (NCBI): domain Eukaryota; kingdom Viridiplantae; phylum Streptophyta; class Pinopsida; order Pinales; family Pinaceae; genus Pinus; species Pinus taeda. The sequence continues at coordinate 37,997 of APFE030614281.1, forward strand.
GAGATTTAAAAGTTGCAATTTAGACATCACTAAATTGACCAAACATTTATTGGCGTCGTTGCCGGGGAAGTGAAAATTAGGTAGCCAATTCTTAAAAAAAAAAAAACAAGAAAATTTCAAGGAAGGAAAATTAATAACCTCTCAGTATGCTCTCCTCTTGCACTAGTGTATCTGGAGGATCAGAAAGAGAAAGTTATTGGTTTAATAGTTTCTTGAGTATGCTCTCTTCTTGCACCTAGAGTGATCTGGAAGATCAGAAAGAGAATTATTAACCTGACTTGAAGAAAAATAAAAAAATGATATGCAGAGAGCAAGAGATTCTAGGGGAAGGTTTTTAGCTAGATCCAAGAGTTCGATTTTTACAACTCCATCTACTTCAAGAAATAGGCAAGAGACACCTCCATCATCTCCAATTCATACTCCTCTAGGATTCCTGGAATTCAAGAAGCAGTAGTTGACGCTCCCACACCATCTATTGAATCCGAATTAGAAAGAGATCCTTTCCTTCCTTCTACAGGGAAACAGATTGTAATTGAAGAAGTAGAATCACCTGAGGAAGAGGGAGAAATTCCTCCTCATTCACCCTTGGTAGAGGAACCAGAGAACTCTGAGGTCTCTGAGGAAACTACCATGGTAGAAGAATGAGAAACCGGACTTGGTAGAGGTAGAGGTAGAGGTGGAGGAGGAAATAATGGAGGAGGTAGAGGTAACATTGGAGGAAATAGGAATGGAGACAATTCATTTGGATTTCCCATAGTTGATGATGACTCCCGAGCTACAATGAAAAACATTTCGCCATCTGTCCTCCCAAACTTTCATGGATTAAGAAATGAGGACCCTGAAACATTTCTATTTGAGTTTGAGGTCGTGTGTCGAACTTATGATTATCTGGAAGACGCTCAAAAACTCAAACTGTTCCCTTCAACATTGAAAGGGGCAGCCTTGAAATGGTTCATGGGATTACTCACTCAATCCATTAGTACTTGGAATGATATGAAACAAACATTTTTTGATAGGTACCTAGACTATTGTATGCCCACCAATCACAAGGATGAGGTATTCAAGATGGTACAAAAAGAAGATGAAAATTTGGAGGATTTACTTGAAAGATTTCAATATAATCTGAAAAGAGAAAAAATGACTAACTTGGATGAGGAAACTTTGAAAGCCCTTCTATTAAAAGCCATTAGAGATGAATGGATAGATATTTTGAACATGATGGGAAAAGGAGACATATCTCAACTTCCACTTCATGATATAGCATAGCTATGTGTTCATCTCTCACGGGGGAAATCTAAAACTCAAAAAGGGCCTAGAGATCCTTCTCTCCTCAGAGAAAACAAATCTGCAATTGGATCAGTAAGTAGGGCTGAGCTTGGCAACATGCTTGATGAATTCAAAACTGATATCTTAGGAAGTCTTAATGAGCAACTAGACACTCTTAAGATCGATAATAAACAGCAAGCAGAAGCTAAAGCTTTAACTATCTTTTGCCCAAAATGTAAAAAGAAACATGCTCTAAGGGAATGTCCCTTGGAGGCAAAGGTTGTAGAAACATGTGTAATCTATTCAGAGAATCATGAAACCAAGGATTGTCCTTCAATCCCTAGCCTCAAGCTGTCTTTCAGGAAGATCCAAGTACCATTGAGTCTCTCTGTTTTGTTGCAAGGAGACCTTGGCAGGGGAAACAAAATCAAGGGTTTAACAACTCTATGAATTTTCAACCCCCACCAAATTGGAATGCTTGGCAACAACCTTGGTCCCAACCTCAAAATCCTTTTCAATCATGGATGCAAGGTATGAAAAATCCTTATGGGATATTTGCTCAGTTTTATCAATATCCTCCATCTTTTCAAAACCAACAAGCTCCACAACTTCCAAATCAAAACCCACAACTATCATTGCCATTTCATCAACAACAACCCTCTCAACAAAATTCAAATTCTCAACTCTTGCTTCAACAAAAGTCAAATCAACTTCCTTCTCAACCATTGCTAAACCCCAATAATAAAAACCCTCAAAATGATTTCATGATGGAAGGTCTACAATTTCAATTTCTTGCCTATATGATTGTTCCTCTCAATTATGTACAACTCATATCAGGTAGAGTTCTAGATAAACCTTCTATAGATGTTCAAAAGCAAAGCATTTTTGAGGAAGATTCTCTTGAAGCCAATAAGGGTTCTGAAGCATCTCTTCAAAACCCAAACATTCAGAAAGGAAAAGAAAAAGAATTACCCCCCACAACTCCTATAGTTGAGCTACCTACATCTCTATCCACACCTCCTTTTCCTGAAAGATTACAGATTGACAAAGGAGTGGAAAAACAAATTTGGCTGCCTGACTATAATTTCCTAGATGAATTGAAAAATGTTTGTATCAAGATTCCCTTGTTATAAGCCATTAAGGAAATTCCTATCCTAGCAAAAACAATAAAGGAGTTGAGCCTTAAAAGACCAGGTAGGAAACCGAGAGATACTAGAAGAATCCACCTGGTGGGAAAAATTGCAGATATCATGATGGGAAAAGTTACCATGCAGAAGTATGTAGACCCTGGTAGTCCAATTGTTAAAACACATATAAATGGGGTAGAAATACCAAATACTTTGATTGACTTAGGGGCTGCTATTAACATTATGAGCAAACAAACTATGGAACATCTAGAACTTCCTAACCTTCTTTTTACACCTACTTTGTTGCAATTGGCAGATCGATCAATTATTAAACCAGATGGTGTATTAGAAGACATTCCTGTCTCTCTAGACTCTTGGGAATATCCAGTGGACTTCATGATTTTAACCCCCAAGAGTAATCTAGGAGGACATCCTCTTATTTTAGGAAGACCTTGGCTAGCCACAGCTGATGCTTTCATAAGTTGTAGGTCAGGAGATATGTACATTTCTGATGGTAATTCAACAAAGAAATTCAATCTGTATCCTCCAGCAAAAGCAATCACAGAAATAGGAGATAATGAGTGGATTGACGATGAAGATACTATACAACCTGTCTTTACCATTTCTGAAATTAGTGAAGATAGTCAAATTCTGAATACTTTAGAAAATTTTGA
>APFE030614281.1:44384-55966 GCA_000404065.3 Pinus taeda
AAAAAAAAAAAATGTTTATAAGCCTGAAAACCAATCTCAGATTGGTGGTCTTATACAGAAAATATGGAGTGAAAATCAGGGACACCTGACACTCTATATTTTCCAAAAAAAAAATCTCTCTCTCTTTCCATCCTCATTCCATCTTCATTCCATTTCACTTCACCTTCATCATTTTTCATCTCCATTTCACTTCATTCCATTTCATTTTTTTTCACTTCACTCCATTCACTCCATCTCATACCATCAATAAAAGCCCCTTTCAGGACTATTTCCATTCAGTTAGTATTTTCCTAACTAACTTTGTGCAGTTAAAAAGGAGATGTCTTAGTTTCCGCAGCTGGAAACCATTTCCGCAGCTTGCACCAGTTTCCGCAGCCAGAAACAATTTATGCAGCCGACATCACTCTGTCTCTACAACCAGCAACACTTTGTTTTCAAGGGAAAATCTCAGTCAAAGGTTAACATCATCATCACCAAAGGCAACAAGGATATGAGGCACCTGCATGATCAAAAAGCAATAATGGATCAGCAACCTTAATCAACAAATGGAAAACTCAGGAAGGTATGATCAAAATCTTTTCCAAACAACAATTTAATGCCATTTTATGCATAATTATTAAATCGTGGAAAGAGCCACTAAATGCAATGATTCGGCAAAGATCATCCCACTCCTCCTCCATTATAATACTTCATGCACCTCATACCCTTCTAACGGTCCCATAATCACTCTTAATTCAAACTCGAAATGGGACTGCGCTTTCATTTATTGGCCGTATGAGGAAAAAGTGACCTATTGTACTACGTCCCTTCTCCACCATGATCTCCGCAGCCAATGCTAAGACGTGTACGTAAGCCACCCTACTCTAAAGGATTCGGTCGTTATTCCATCCACTTATCACTCCATTTCCGCACGCATTGAACTCATTTCTCGTGTTTGTCTTCTACTCCCTCGTACTCACACCATTTCCACTTTCATTTCCACTGTAAACTCCACAGCTCTATTTCAAACCCCGATTACAGTTCTGCAATACGCCTTGTATTACATTACAGCTACTCCACTTACAGCCGTAATCCACCTGTTTTTCCCGTGAGCATCCTCCTTGAGCATCCACACACAGTCAAAGCTTCAGCCGAAGTTGAGAGCCGAAGATGGGGAAGCTGCTTAGAGCTGAACCTGAAGGTTCAAAGTATTTAGAAGGGTATCCACAGACGAAGGAAGCATTAAAGAAAGCAAAATGGTTAAAGTTTATTCAAAAATTCAAAGGATATGATAAGGAGGTAACAAAAGCAGTTGCTCGATCCTTCAATGGACACACCGTGGAAGTAGGGGACCTGAAATTCACAATAACAGAGAACACCATAGCAACAGCAACCAGTCTACCTTAGGTGGGAGACAGATGGTTTAAGAACAGAGGGCTGGAAGATCAGGGATGGAAAAACATGCTTAAGAACCCAGGTATGGACACTTCAATATTCACTAAAGGGATTCCTATACATGTAATTAAGGAAGAATGGACTGCATTGTTATTACTTGTTCAAAAGTTTATCACATGTGAGGGTCGCTTTGGCACTATGTACATGTACCATGCAAGAATTATGATGAACTTCATGGAAGGCCAAGCCATCAATTTACCCTACTTTCTGTTGGCAAGTCTAAAGAAAATGAGCATCACGGTTCAAAAGCATGTGGGAAATATTGAGCCCTATCTCTATCACCACGGGCTCATAAAAATTTTAATTGAAGAGCAGTTAAAGAAATCCAAGGATACTTGGGATCAATTTCTAACAAAGAACTACTTCCAAGAGCCAGCTGAAGCCTCTGGAAGCAGTCCATCAAAAATCCCAAGAAAAAGTAGGAGGAGGGATAAAAATGCTACAGCTCAAGACTCCCCTCTTAAAGAAATTGAAGAGACTGCCCATAAAGAGGAAGAAGGCCAGCCCAAGAACAAGAAACAAAAGAAGGAAAAGGGAAAAGTAGTCACTCAAGAATTCTCTCCATCACCTGAAAAATCATTGGAAGACGACTACCAGCCTTTATCAGAAAGGCTAGAGGATCTCAAAGCTGTTGCCTTGGCTAAGAAACAGCAGAAAGGGAAACAAAGTGCAGAGAAGACAGTTGTGAGTTCATCCTTAAGAAGAAGTTCCTGGTTAAAAGGAAAATGGAAGAAAACAAAGGGAGAACAGTCACACATCATTGACTTGAGTGAAGAAATACTTGAGAAAACACCAGAACAACCAAGCCTTGACAAAAACCCTCCACGAGAGGAAAGTCCTTTTCGGAAAGGAGGAGGCAGTCCTCCACCACAAAATTTTGAGTTCAAACAAAGAAAATCACCTGATGTGGATCCTAACCAGCAGGAGGTGTACAATTATTTGGAATCTCTAGAGCAATCAGCTACAGGGCCTAGCACTTCCTTACCACTTGATGCCCAGGTTCAGTCACTAAAGCAAGAAGTGTTTGAACTGGAAGTCCTAAATAGGCACATAATACAAGAAAATCAAACACTCAAAGAGCAAGGTAAAGTGACCAAAATGGTCCATGACAATACCATGCTCCATTTAGGACTATGGCAGAAGAAGAATAGAAGGCTAAAAAAGAGATGCAAGAAGCTAAGCAGGGATCTAATCAATCTCAAGTTTAAATGTCTGGTTAGAAAACGAAGGATGATGATATCAATGGAATCAAGGAAAAAGAAAAGAGGACTAGATGTCCTTGCAGAGGCCTCGGAGCATGTAGATTAAAAGGGAAATCATATAGTTTTGGTTGCATTAGGACATGCAACACCTTCACAGTGGGGGTATGTTGAGCCTCAAACCTGCACTTCTTTATACATCCTCTCAGCCTCCTTTTCCTATTCATTTTCTTCTTTTACCACTCATTCCCTCCATCAAATTGCTCAAATCATTGTATTTTAGGACTTTTTACATGGTTTGCTAATTATGCTAATGACTGTGTTGTTGGTTTAGAATTTTGGTTCAAATTGCTGCGCTTCCGCAGCTGACACAAGGTTTCAGCAACTGATCCAGGTTTCCGCAGCCAACCCCAGATTTCGCAGCTGTTTTATTAAACGATATGTTCCAGGTGTCCTCCGGGAAGAAGAGCCACATGGGCAAGTTCGTGGAACCAAGGACATGGTGTGTGTCTTTCCAGCACACCCAAACTGGTCATAAAAACTCGTGGTCAACGAGGAGGCAACTACGGTCAACAGAAGTCATTGACGGTGGCACGGCTCTGCGTGTTCTGGTTTAGAGCACGTGAAGAACAGGTGGCATCCTCCTTAGCCACGAAGACAGTGGGAAACATGAATCCAACAGGAGATTGAATTTCCACAACGACCGTTGCCTAAATCCGAGGACGCGGCAAGATTACGTGTTTTTACACAGTTGCTTGAATAGCTTAGTTTTCGTTAAGTTAGTTTGCTTTCCTCTGTTATAAATAAAGCATCTTTGAACGCTGGATAGTTAGCCGTTGATATGTAATTTTGAACTCCCCACTATACTTTCTATTTTGATACATAATATATGAGAAGATTGTTTTCCATTTGAGCGTGTAACTGATCATTGAGCCGGCTGGAGTAGGCAGAGGGCCCCTGTTTACTGAAGGCCTGTATAGTACTCTTTAATTTCTTGCATTTCTTTTTCTCATTTTATGTATAATAGTTGTACAGAATGCCTTTGATTGCCGTGTTTTGATCATGTACAATAGCTGTATATAAATTTTGAATTCTGCTTATTTATATTTCTGCACTTTTCCATGACTGATCAGTGCGTTATGCAGGTTTCTTAGGTGTGCCCGAGACAGTTTCTTTCTTTTCTTTTTCACAACTAGTGACACTTGTGATCATCTTGTCTATGTTGCTGACCTTCCTTGTTTTGCAACCTTTATTTCCTTACTATCATTTCTTTAATTTGCATAGTTGCTTTCTGCTTTTAGACATCAAGTTGTTTACCTATTGATGGTTTCTTCTCCATAATTTAATATCTTCAATGAGGACCAAAATATCACTTAGCACAGCTTGGTTTAGTTGCTCAAGAACTCACAATTGCTTGGCTTATTTTTAACTGTTTCTCACATGATATATTCAGTTAAAAGACAAGAGGTTAAGAAGAAGTTAAAGTATTTGTGACTAGTCTTTCTTTTATGTAGATTTACTTCAGTTTCACATTGCTTAGTTTTTATTTTTAGCTAGATTTGACATAGATTTCATCTTCATTTTCTTGCAGCAGCAGAGATACTGGGCCAATGTCATTAGTCTTTTATTTGATGCCTTTATTTTCCTTTAAGAGTTGATTTCATTTCAGTTGTTGTTCAAACTTTCTTGTAGAATACTTTTAAGTTATAAGAAATCATTTAAAGCTCATCACAATCTCACACACTTCACTTGCTTTGTTTCATTTCCATCACATCACAGTAGGAGAGATATACTTGAAAACAAACTTAAAAAGTTAAAAACGACAAAAGCTTAAGAAACAGTTGCCTAAGTACATACATTACACCTCACTTCATCAGCTTACGAGCCCCAGGTTGACATTTAAAAGTTGCAATTTAGACATCACTAAATTGACCAAACAGATCTTTCGTAAGGCGTGATACATCTAGCAACTTGAGCATAGCCAAGAAAGGTAATTTAGTGTTAAAAGGCATGGGAGGTCGATAAGTGAGCCCATAGGGAGGAGCTGATCCCTACTGGTAAGGATTTTGGCCCAACAGTGGGGGATTTTGGCCATATGGCATCTGAGGTTTCCCCCATTGCTGGTTACCTTGACCATAGAGAAGATTTTGACCTTGAATACCTTCAAACTATCCAGCCATAGGTTGTTGATAAGCAACATATGGGTTAAAAGGTTATTGAGCTTGTTGACCTTAGAGATATGGATATGGGACCTGTTGTCCTTGAACATATGGCTGATGAACCTGTTTTCCCTGAACAATAGGGTTTTGGACCTACAGTCCTTGGGCATAAGGTTGATACACTTGTTGCCCTTATATGTAGGGGTTTTGTACCTGATGCCCTTGGTCGGTAGGATACTAAACCTATTGACCTAGGACATGAGGATTTTGGGCCTGCTGCTGCAGGACTTGACCTTGACTTTACCCCTGCAAGGGCTGACCTTGCGGTTGAAATTTTTTTCCTTGGGGCTGCAGAGGTTGGCCCTACGAGGACATGGGTTGAGAGGTGTGAAAAGCATATTGCATCTGTTGTTGCACGACTTGCTGCAAGTGTTGCAAGGGTTGACCTTGCAGTTGTTGTAGTTGACATTGTTGCGGGATAATTTTCCCTTGCTATTGCGCAAAGAGCCCTTGCTGCAACAAAGGTTTCCCTTGCGATAACAAAGACTACCCTTGTTGTTGTAGAGGTTTTCCTTATTATTGCATGGGTACTTGAACAGTGCCCGGGAAATTACTGAACTGAATCTGACCGTAGCAAGGCTGGATGTACTGCCCAGATTGGAGGGTGTAAGGTTGATTAACCAATCCTTGAGAACCATATGGAACTTAAGGATTTTTGTATTTGAACTGAGCCCCATAGGGTTTCTAATACTAAAAATTGCTCGATCTAGACAAACCAATGGGATTGTGAACCTGTTCATACTAGACAATGCTTGATCTAGTAGGATCAGCAGGGTTATAAATAATACCGTAAGAAGTATGGTTTATACCAAGCATGTGAGCTTGTGAGCCGCTCACATTAGTGGCACCTGACACCATAGAAACATTCAGGTTCTGCCCCCAGGTGGTGGCACAATCTAGCCACTGACTAGCGGGACAGAGGAACTGACAGAGACAATCTTTGAAACTGTTGGTTATGCCTGAAGGGTAACTGGGATTGATGATACAAGAGTATTCAGAATGGTGGGTTGTGCCGAGATTGAATTAACAACCTATTTGGAAGTTGTGTTCATAATGAACAGACCTGACGTAGGCCGAATGCCTGACGCCCACACAAGATTATGGTAAAGTGATGAGGCACTAGGTGTACCTAAAGAAAAATGTGCCAAAGACACATAGTTAGGTGGAAAACTAGCGGGAATACCTTCTGAAAAAGGGAAACCCTCAGGAGGAAACTACAATTGAAATTCTTCCCCCTCAATAGTCTATGAAGTAGAAACTTCGGACTCATCTAGAGATGTGATTGGAGCATCACGTTTCGGTTCCATTTTTGAAAACAAATGACGACGAATGGCTGAACGAGTAGGAGGGGATAGTTCCAAAGGAACACTTGACTGGTCGTACAGACTGTAAGGACACTGTGGTGATATCACAATAGGGTCAAACAGAGGGTTCGGAGGGTAGATAAATAGTCCAAGATGACCATTGGTGGTCAACGATTTATTTGGAGTTTGAACAGGATTGTCCGGAGATTCCGGTCCAAGATCAGTAGATGGCCCAATATCGAGAGTAGGTGGAGGATGAGATGAAAATGGTTGAATACTCAAAACAATTGTGAGTTGAACATCTTGGTCCTCAAGTGACTCTCGTAACTCAGGAAACGACTCCTTTGACAATATTTTAGATGGAGGAGAGGAAGAGGAATTGGGTGAACCAGATGGTTCGGCCATGATGACCTTGTCTTAGTCGACGAAACAAATAACTTAAAGGCTTTAAAATTTTTTTAAGGAAACGTATGATTTGGTCTCAAAAAGACTAATAGGGTATTTTGAATCATGGGAAATCAATTATTAAGATGCATAAAACACTGATTCTCTTTCATTTTTTAAGAGTCAAGAAAGAAACAAAGATGACTCTATCACTTTCGATTGGAAACGAGCTCGAAAGGACAAGTGCTCGAATGATATTTTAAGTTTAATGAGTCAAAAAGATAAAATGACTACTCTAGATGGTCTAGGTAAACAAGATTACTAGGCAATAGTGAACTGCAGAATACCTCCTGGTGAACCAAGAAGTACGAGTAGGAAATCTCCCCGAATGTTGTGTTCGGTGTATCGTGTTTGCAAGGCGACCGATTCAGCTTTCTAAGGATAAAAGTATTGCAGCCTAGTGGGGTCTCCCATTATATACTTGACGGTATGGGGATCACAAATCCGTGGTAGCGCTGTCTAATGCTGAAGCTAAGGATAGCTGCTAGGTTTAAAGATGTCGGAACATGTCTCTAGCCTAGACCTTCTAGATACTATCATTAATGTCAAATGCGCCTTAGGTTAATTGAATTAATTTTAAAGTTGATCTTTAGTTAAGTTTCAGTTTTCAATCCTTAGTGATGCTACTCAAAAAACCTTAAATGCAACTAAATGAGACAAGACCCTTTCAATTTGATGAAATGCCTACACTAGATAGGGTAGAAACTACTCAATCAAACACAAACAATCAAGCAACTGAAAGTTAAATGATCTTTCACTACCTTACTTTAAAAAAAAAAAAACTAATGAAAAATGCATTCTAATTCCTAATTTCCTAACAAGCACTTATCTATTAGCCCTTTCAAAAAAAAAAATTATCTTCCTTTTTCAAATGTTGACGCAATTCAAGTATTTTAAAAGATGCAAATTACCGTAACATAATGATGCAACAAGCTAAAATTTCACACTTTTTCATGAAACAATGAAACAACTTTTGACATACAATCTTTCAATGAAAAAGTTCTTGAGACAATAAGCTTTCCAAGCAGATGAAAATATGAAAAGAGAAGTTCATTCATATGAATGAAACACTGACTTTACCAAACATAAAACCATCAATGTAACCTATGCCAGAAAAGAAACATTTAGGCAAGCAAACAAAACTTTTCAAACTTGTGAAAAAAAGGTCAAAGTCATAAAAAGGACCAAAAACAAAATGCAAATAGTAAGCACACCTGCAATCCAATTTAGTGAGTTTGCAAACTACTGAATGGATGACCACCTAGATGCCCTAGTGTCACTATTCATTCAATTACACAATCAATCAAATAAAAAGATGACAAGCCAAAAAGAAAAAAAAAATGAAAAGAAGCTTTCTAATCAGGGAGAAAATGGTCCAAAAGGCTTACGGGGTCAAAACCACAAGAGCAGAATACACTGGCCAAGATTGGGGTGAAGCCCTAATCTTCACTTACAGACATCAATGGTATACCTAAATGACAACAAGCACCAGAGGCTGGTCGGTGCGACTGTTTCTCAACAAATCGCACTGGTCGACGCGACTATTAGCGGATTAAGCGCGTTGATCAAGGAAGATAAGGAATTTTATTTTTTTTGAAAACAGGGACCAGATCTGCTACTGTGAATTTTAGACTTAGACCAGCAAACAGGAGAAAAGAAATATAACCAAAGGGAACACGTGGAACTAGAAAAGTTCTCATGAAATCATGAAATACAAGACAAACAAAAGGATTGGGATCCCCAATATGGTCGCCAATTTGTGGTGAAGTAAAATTATAAGTGTGGACACAAATGAATTCCTCTAGCCTGACAATGGGTCTAGCCACAATAGATACATTCTATGGAAGATTTCCTTAGGTTAGAATCAATCAAGAGGGCCTACCTCTTCGTCCACTTATCCTACTTGATGATGCCCTCACTTTCTCGCTCTAGCTATCTCTCGCTTCCTTCTTCAAGCACCTGAAACAAGTAAACAAAAACAGAGAACAAACATGATAATAGAGAAATTGCAATTCAACCTACTTAAAAAGTCAAGAAACATTACATAGAAATTTCCCATTGTAGATCAACAGATTATGCAATATACTAAAGCAAAATACAAGATCTACTTCTACAACAAACTTTGCGGAAGCTTAATCGAATTGAGCAAGATAAATGAGAACACATATAATTGAGAATGAGAAATCAATCACAAATAACACCGAAGAAATAACCTGGGGAAAGCCTTAGCCTAAAACCCAAATCTCTGTATTATCATACAAGTGGAAATGTCCAACATTACAAAAAGAATCAGTGCTCAAGCTATCCTGTTGTCTCTGCAATCAAACAATACAACTCACAGACTAAGTAGACACAAGATATGCCTTTCCTCAACCCTCCAAGCTTCATATTTCCTTGCATAGTTTTTCTTGGGTTCCAGTGATGCCACATGGGTGAATTGGCCTCATCACACTCACAAACACTGAAGAAGTAACTGTGCAATCCTCAAGGAAAGAATTCCTATTCCCAATGGAATATTCCTACAACTAATAGTACATTGTCCCTCCATCTGATCTCAATTGGATCTCTATCTGGACTAACATGCATGACTTATTTATGAGAGAATATTCAGTTATCTGAAGTGCAGAAGTTACATGCATGCATGCATTAACTAATTGAACTCACAATTAATTCAATAAACTGTTTGAATTAATCTAACTGGACTTGACTCAATCAATTGAGCCAACTAATTACAACTCAATATTATAACTCATCCTTATCTCTTTAACAGATGGATAAATTCCTCAATCAATGGAGAAACTGTTGCATGTCCCCACATAGACTTCATGTTTGATTTTCTACAACTAATTAACTCAAGATGAATTAATGAATTATTTACAGACAACTGCTAAGATCAAATTCGAATTTTTACTTCTCTGTTTTAGTTCAGGGACTAACTAAAATAGGAAGGTATCCTGAAATGCTATATACAGTAGTACTAAAATTAGCAGTTCTATATTTAGCATTTCTTGTTGCTATTTTCAACACTCCCTCTCAACAAGAAAGGGATCATTAGTAACCCCAATCCTATCTCTATGGAACTCGAACTTGCATTTTGATAATGCCTTTGTCAAAATATCTGCATCCTATTCCTCGGTTGAAACATACAACAACAACATGATCCTCTTGACCACATAGTCTCGAAGATGGTGATACTGGATATCAATGTGCTTGGACCTGTCATGAAAAGTAGATTCTCAAAGAGTTTGATACAACTCTGATTATCGCAGTAGATCATGGTTAGATCCATCCTCTGACCAAACAATCCCACTAGAATCTTCCACATCCAAATTGCCTCACATGCAGCTTGACTAGCAGCCGTGTATTTAGTCTCTGCTAAGCTAAGTGCAACTGATATTTGTTTCTTGTTGTACCAGGAAACTGTAGTTGAACCAAGGTTGAATATTCCTCTAGAAGTGCTCTTTCCGTCTGATGGACTCCATGCCCAATCCGCATCTGTGAAGCCCTGAAGCTTCACCCCCTCTGTCCATCTGTACCACAATCCGAACTAAGATGTGCCTCTGAGGTATCTTAGCACATGCTTTGCTGCATTCCAAAACAACTTGGTAGGCTAAACCATAGCTTGACTCAGCTGGTTCACCGCAAAGCATAAGTCAGGTCATCTACTCACTAGATACATAAGTGAACCCACCAGTTGATGATAAATAGTAGCAGCTACTACCTCACCTGATGTAGCACCCTCCCTCCTCCAGTTCCCAGCTAGAGGAGTATGCATGGGCTTGCACTTCTCCATGTGAAAGCGCCTGAGTATCTCATTGGCATAATTTCCTTGAGACACAAATACTTCACCATCTTTCTGTTGGGTCCCCATAATACTAGTGTTTACCCCATTACTATTGTAGTTGTACCCCTTATTAATATTGTTGTGCCCCTATTGTGCCCATATTCTTACTATTGTGCCCCATAGAAGCCCACTATTGTTATTATTGTGCCCTTACATTATTATTGTTATGTAGGCTCAGATTATGTTATGACCCCTTAGACTCATATATATAGAAAGGAGGTCTTTCCATTGTATCATCCAAGAATTGTTCATTTATGTAATGTAAAGGAGTTTGCCCCTGGAGAGGCCGAATTCTAAGGCGTTGATCTATCTTTTCTATCTTTTCTTGAGCTTGGTTTCATAACATTTGGTATCAGAGCTTTGGATTCTAGGGTTTCACTGCTCCAAACAGGTCATCGTGGCATTTTCACTATAAATTTTTTTCAGCGACGTTTCAGAAGTTGAAAAAAACACCCATTTGATAAGACATTGAGTTAAATCTTGGGTCCGAATTTCAAAGCCTTTTGCGCTATAATTTTAGAGATATGATCTAAGGAAGTTGGTCTTTTTGCAGACTCCTAAATTACATTCCAAACAGGTGACCTGGGGAAAATCGTCATAACTTTTCTCTGAGCATTGGATTGAAATTTTGTAAATCTTTGCAGAAAGAGGATGGATTGTAGTTTCTTCTATATATTTTTTATATCCAGAGGTCAAAAGAGTGACTTGTGGAACGTCGTACAAGTTCGCTCTACTGAATTAGTCTATAATCAGGTCACTGTGGGAGATTTGAAATAACTCTTCATTGGAGAATCCAATTGGGGTCAGACTGGTGTTATTGTAAATAGGACAGAGAGGGCTACCGCAGGTCGCAATTTCAGAATTGGATGATCTGAAATTATAGAGTTACATCAGAGGCAATATCGAGCTCCTACAAAGTGAAAAAAGGTGTGTATATTTTTTAACTGTTTGCTTAAGCTTGGTTTGAAAATTTATTTTAAAGGAATTCAAAGGGCATAGTGAAGCATTATTATCAGTAACTAATGCCCCGAAGAAAGAAAATGGAAACACCTAGTAGGCGACCTAAAAGTTCTAGCATGACTCATGAAGAAGAGGAAGAAATGCAACATGATATATCAAAATTACAAGACCAAGTGCA
>APFE030614281.1:70587-87893 GCA_000404065.3 Pinus taeda
GAGAAAATAGTTAGCCACACTTTCATCATTATACATCTTGAGATTTTCATACTAAATCCTGAGGGTTTGAAGTTTTGCACGTTTTACCTGATCATCTCCTTCATAGCTCAGAACGATCTTGTCCCATATTTCTTTTGCGGATTTATACTGCATAACTTTCACAAATTCTGATTGAGATAGGCATCCTAGAAGAGTATTGACTGCCTTTGCATTTGTTTCATATTTCTTTTTCTCTACTGGATCTGTAGGAGTAGCTGATGGAAAAGTATACCTTGTTTCTATGATTTCCCAAACTTCAGTACCCAAAGATTGAAGATAGGCAATAACTCTTACCTTCCAATATACGAAGTTCGTCCCATCAAAAATCGGTGGCCTGATCTATGCTTCCCTCTCATAGTTGCTCATGATGATGGATCTTCCTTCAAGTGATCAAGCTCCTTCAAAAGAACCTAGCTCTGATACCAATTGTTGGAAATAATACTGAGAGGGGGGGGTGAATCAGTATTGTCAAGTTCTTTTAATAAATCTTCCTTATGTACACTTTGAATTATTTTTGCATGTCAGTACCATAAAATAATGAGCATGAACAAAGAAAATAGATAGTCACACCAAAGAACACCAAATGTAAGGTGGAAACCCAATGTGGGTGAAAACCACCTGCTACAATATGTCTCTATCTTCTTTCAATTAGAAACTTCTTTTACAAAGGTTTTGTACTGGTGTAGTCCTTTACCAGTACGCAGGCTACAACCTGCAGAGAGCTACAACTCTCTCTCGTTTTCCAGTCTCTTCTGGAAGGGGGATACAACCCGCTACTTCTTTTCTTTCAAGGACCACTTTTCATAAATTTTCAAACTGGATCCATAAACATCAAGAGATCATCAAGTACAAGTAAATCACCCAGTCAACTGCAGTAACCATATCAACAGTAACAGTAAACTAAACCCAGAACACCTTATCAATAGAAAAATTCAGCCAACAAAAGATCTTAAGACAGATACGCAGTTTTTCTTTTTCTGGTTTGCATGCATACGCACTTCACCTTCTGCTCCCCTGCATATTCCCGCAGATACCCTTCTGCCGCACCGTGTACCCACACACTATTTCTTCAATCACGTTGCATACTGTTACTGCAGGCACGCACCCACAGATACTATCGCGACGCGTATTGCTACTGTAGCCATGCACCCACAGATGCTATCGCGCCGCGTACCTACGCACCTACGGCTTCTGAAGCGTCGCGTACTTTCCCTGTGCCTACATACCTGAACCTCTATCACGCTGCGTACCCATGCACTGCGCCTTCTTCTGCTCTGCGTACCCACGCACTTCTCCTTCTTCTTCTCTGCGTACCCACACACTTCTCCTTCTTCTTCTTTGCGTACCCACGCACTTGCACCGTTAATCACCTGCGTACCACTGATTAGGGCTGAAATGGAAGTCCCCCAGTGTGCCACCGATAGTCAGATGCTCAAATCTGATCATGCGCTCGAGAGATCACCCTTCATAGATTTTCTTTCAACTTCACTTTTATATAGATCAAGCTTTTGAAAAATAACCCAATATTTCAGATCTTAAGATATTCAATTTGCAAAGATGCGTAGCCAAGTGATCTCTTTTGCTTTATATAGGCAAGCTCTTCCTAAAATCATGGATCAATACCATAGATAACCAATACAAGGGGCCCAAAACATGGGGTTCAATAATAATAATATAAAGCAATACCACGGGCCAAAACCATAGAATCAAGAGCGGCGGGCTAAATACCACGGGCCAAACATAAGAAACCCCACGTGAACGCACTTCTCTGCCTTGAAGTAAGTGAACTGGGGGTACACACCTTCTGAAAGGGTGACCTGCGTGTGTGGCCGCAGTCCCTTCACTACGTACCTGCGGGTGCGCACCTTTTGAACTATTCTCCTGCGTACTTCTTAATTTCCAACATTTTGAGAGCCTGATCAGTGCATTGCCACTTGAGGGTGTTGCCATCAAGTTCAACATCTGTATCATAGAGCCATACCAGAATCATAATGCCAACACCATGGATAAAACCATGCATGCGATAAGAGAGTCGAAATCCAACTCAAACTGTGAGGCCAGTGCCTCACCATCAGATCCCTTTGAGGAACCCTTCTTGGATTTCTTCTGTGGAAAATTCGTAGCATAATGGCCCACTTCATGACAATGAAAGAATCACACTTTTGATTTTTCAAACTTCTTCCCACCATGGGAAGAACCGGATTTGGGATGGGACGCCTTCCCTTTCCTTGCCTTACTCGCTAAGGCTAGATTCTCCTCATCATCTTGCTTCGATGAGGATCCATCTCTGGTGCTTCTTCTTATCTCCTCTTGCATCAGATCTGACCAAAGTCATTCCCAATCTGACAGCTTTTCTCTTCCATTAACCAAGTCTTAGTAGCTATTCCGACTCTTAGAAAGACCTAGAAGTGCAAGACTCACCATGTCATCATCAGCGGTCATGATCCGTACACTTCCAAGCTCATCCTTACAGGTGCTGAACTTGTTAAGATATGTAGAGATCCTATCTCCCTTTTCACACTTGATTTTCTGAATCTTGCCTTTCAGCACCAGCTTCCTATGATCGCTTCTATTCTAATATAGATCTTTCAATGTTTTCCACATCGAAAATGGTGTGCCCTTCCCATGGAGACTCGAGACTATGTGGTCTCGAACTCCCTGCAAAAGGATTCTCCTTGCTCTAACCACACATTTCTTCCATTCCACCAATTCAATAGCATCATCCGGCTTGGGGACTTCTTGATCAATGAAGTCCTTTAGACCGTTATCCTTTAATACTACTTCCATGCGATCCTTCTAGGCTATATAATTTGAATTGTCATCATGAGCATATTTGAGTCTTAAACCGTTGAATGCCATTGGTGAAATTGAGATGTGATAAGAACTCGATTTCTATATTCAAGAACCACAAACTTCGAACTTCTCCCTTCCTATATATTGTTCTTCTCCTTTGATCACCTTTGCTCCGATACCATGTAGAAATTTCCCACTGTAGATCAACAGATTATGAAATGTACTAAAGCAAAATACAAGATCTACTTCTACAACAAACTTTGCAGAAGCTTAATCAAATTGAGCAAGATCAATGAGAACACATATAACTAAGAATGAGAAATCAATCACACATAACACAGAAGAAATAACCTGGGGAAAGCCTCAGCCTAAAACCCCAATCTTTGTATTATCATACAAGTGGAAATATATCCAACATTACAAAAATAATTAGCTCTCAAGCTATCTTGTTGTCTTTGCAATCAAACAATACAACTCATAGACTGAGTTGACACTAGATATGCCTTTCCTCAGCCCTCCAAGCCTCATATTTCCTTGCGCAATTTTTCTTGGGGTCTAGTGATGCCACATATGTGAATTGGCCTCATCACACTCACAAAAACTGAAGAAGTAAATGTGAAATCCTCAAGGAAATAATTCTTTTTGCATGCAAGATATATTCCCAATGGAATATTCCTACAACTGATAGTACACTATCCCTCCATCTGATCTCAACTGGGTCTTTGTTTGAACTGACATGCATGAGTTATTTATGAGATAATATTCAGTTATCTAAAGTGAAACAGTTACATGCATGCATGCATTAAATAACTGAACTCGTAATTAATTCAACAAACTGTTTGAATTAATCTAATTGGACTTGACTGAGTTAACTGAGCCAACTAATTACAACTCAATATTACAACTCATCCTTATCTCCTTAATTGATGGATAAATTCCTCAATCAATGGAGAAATTGTTGCATGTCCCCATATCGACTTCATGTTTGATTTTCTACAACTAATTAACTCAAGATCAATTAATTAATTATTTTACAAACAACTGCTAAGATCAAATTCGAATTTTCACTTCTCTATTTTAGTTGAGGGACTAACTAAAATAGGAAGGTATCTCGAAATGCTATTTATAACAGTACTAAATTTAGCACTTTTATATTTAGCGTTTCTTGTTTCTATTTTCAACACATTAAGCCATGAATATGTAATATTACAAAAAATGTATGAAATCAATCGATAGTTGTGTATATTAATATCAAAGAGAGATTACAACCATTCATCTTCACGTTGCAGTCTTCCTCCGACAAGACCAGGTTCCCACACACTTCTGCTAGAATTCCATGATGGCCTCAAGGAACAATAGTTTTAAGGTTCTTCCCTTTAGGCTTCACTCCAAACCAAATCACACTCATCCTTCACACAACTAGATAGCTACAACTAGTAATAGCTTGCTTGTCTTCTCCAAACCAAAATAGCATAAGCACTCAACCAAAAAATAGCTTGTGCTTGGGAAGTAGGGAGGGTTATATAGGAAGAATGGATGGGAAATGGATCCTCTTATGATGGGAGAAGGTCTTATCCCTTGAGGTAGTTCCATCATTATATGGGAAAGGAGCCCAAAATGTCATCCTTGACCCCATCTGCCCAAACCATTTACTAGACTTCCGTTACGAAGCTTCTAGAGCTGGAAGCTTCAGCTCTAATTTAAAAAACTTTCCATAACAAGACCGTCGCGACTGGAACATATATTAGTTGCTCCAATCGGTGCAAGGAGTAGTGCTAATATCTGCACATCGGCATGAGGGAGACAAAGGCCAGTAACATCGGTCTTGTAAACTGGGGAAAATAAAAGTTTTAGGGGAAATGGTACAAAAGGGAATTTATCTGCTCATGAAGAGGGACACAAATGGAGTCTCTTTATGAAGGAAAAGCATGCAGGGTTCACTGTAGAGGTCCCCCAGGATCAAGGAATAAGGAGTACATGGATAGTGACAAAATGTTGTGTAACACTTTGTCATGACATTTAAGGTAATCTTGAAGAGATCAATGTTGGACACTTTCTCCCCTATGTCACCTAAATTTTCTTTCATTTCTTTAATTTGTGAGATGAATGCATTAACAAATTCATTCTCTTCCATCCTAATGGAGAGAATCTTTCTCTTCAGAAACAACATGATTTGTATTTTTCGTTTCATACAAATCCTTGAGTGTCACCCAAATCTTATTAGAGGTTTTGTAGTCTCGAATATGAGGTATTATCCTTTCTTTTACCGACATCTTCAACAGCACCTTTGCTTTATTTTCCCTCTTTTCCCATTCTTGAACAAATGTGGCTATGGCATCACCAGTTAAAGTCATCTTTTCTTCATCTCCATTTGCAATTGTCCATTCACTAGAACCATCAAGCAATATCTGCAACTTGAGCTTCCAGTTGGCATAATTTGACCCATCAAGCTTATTGTTCTCATTAAGGCATGTCTCTGCCATGTGATCATTCATTGTGACAAAACAACTTCAGTAATGCCTTTCTTTTTAATTCACTAGCACCACCAGTAACTCATATCATCAATAGATCCACGACTCCAATACAGATCCATTGATCCAATCAATAGATCCAGTGATCCATCAACAAATCTATGGATCCAAGACCAGATTCTCCTACAAATGATCTATTATTCCTTTAAACTGATCCAGGCAAGGGTTTAATTGAAAAAACAACAAATTTCATAGAACAGTCATCTATGCAGTCTTACCTTAGAAATAGTAGGAGGAAGTTTTCTCTAAGTTTCCCTGATCTACTATATTGGGCTTGAGAGCACCTCTCATACACCACTGATTATATTTTATAATTTCTAATTGATTGAATAATTAAAAGACCATTTAAAAATTAATTACATTTAAATATTGGTTGGATTAATAATAAAATGTTAAAAGTAGTAAAAATAATAAAATTGAATTTGTTATATTGTAATTTTATTTTTATTAATAAAATTAGGAACATTTTTTTAGATAAAGGAAAATCATAATATACATATCACATTAAAATATATAACATACAAATAGTAGCTATAAATTATGATACATCTTACCATACAAATTAAAAACATCTTAGTTCCATCTTATCTTTGAATCTAACAAGCCTTAAGAGGGATCAAATATTTCAATATTCCAACCTCTTTTTTGAGTGCACAAATTAAGAAAATGTTTGCACCTAGATACCTTTGATCCCTCTAGGCTCTGAAGTTAAGATGGATCCACCCTAGCTTAATAATTAATAATTATATATGTTCGTTCAACAATTAATATAATATAATCTTACAACATCTCTTCTATATTCGATTGGAGAGCACCTCTCCGCACAACAAATTATTATGTTTCCTAATTACTAATTTATTCAATAAGTTAAGGACTATTTTAAAAACTTCATTACATTTTATAGATGGCATTTCTACATCTATATTATATACTCTACGAGAAGTAATGTTTTTAGCTTTTGAACCCTAATTAGAAGGTATACCCTACAACTAGATGATATACACTACAAGCATACCTCTTGGTCGTCCACTCCAATCATGTGACAAATATTTATTGAAATAAAAGAAGCACAAAACTTCATTGAATGAAATTTTAATTAAAATCTTTATTTTAATAAAGAAAATAATCTTAAAGTTTCCATTTAGTCACATGGTTTTTCATGCATATACATGCATATAACCTTTATTAAAATTTTCACATAATCATATGGTTTTTCCTGAATCCATGCGATACTCTGAGGGTAGTAATATTTCTAGAATTTGAACCCCAATAAGATGGTATACCCTACAACTAGATGATGTACTATGCATGTGTATTGTCTGGTCATCCACTGCAATCATGTGATACATATTTCTTGAAATAAAAGAAGCACATAACACCATCACTCCTTTTTAGTTAAATCCTTTCCATTTAGAGAAAGAGAGAACAAAGAATCCTTATCTTCCAAATGGATTTTCTCCCATAACGGTTTCTGAAATCATATATTGTGTTATTATGGTTGTGAGTGGTTTTATTTGTGTCTAAGCTCTATTTTTCGTATTATATATTGCATGCATAAGCATAATATAATAATTAATGAATCCATAAATCTATGGGAAAATTAACCCTTTAAGTGTAGGTTTTAAATATTGGTATTAGAGTGGTCTCTTTGGGTATATTGTGGGGAGTTATAGGGAATCTAAATTGGTTAGGATGAAAGTCATAAAACCCCATCCATGGCCGATGAATCTATTAATAACCCTCAAGATCTCGCAGAGGAGAGGTTTGCACAGCTAGAAGCATAAGTCACATATATAAACTGTAATGTGAGCCTCCTCATGATGGCCATGACCAATAAGATTACACTATTTAGAGAATTTGGAGGTTATAACACAAAGGTTAGATCATATGGTAGATCAAGGGATTGGGAAGAAGTAGAGAGGAATTCTAAGAAAGAACCTGAAAATGATCAACCCAGTTTGAGTGTCATGAACCATTTATAGTCCTTGTTCAAAATGGAAGTGGTGGTTCGCATCAAACCATATCAAGGTGAGATAGATGGTTTGAAGTTAAATCACTGTTTTAAGAAACTAGAAGTTTATTTTAGTATCTATATTATAGAGGAAGAATAAAAAATTACATTTGCTTGTTTGAAACTAGAGGGACATGCATTGACCGACTGGTAAAGCCATACAAATACCCTAATACTGGAGGGAGATCCTTCAATGGC
Source organism: Pinus taeda (assembly GCA_000404065.3). Classification (NCBI taxonomy): domain Eukaryota; kingdom Viridiplantae; phylum Streptophyta; class Pinopsida; order Pinales; family Pinaceae; genus Pinus; species Pinus taeda. The sequence continues at coordinate 78,160 of APFE030614281.1, forward strand.
TAAGTGGTAGGATTTCAAAACCATCACTAATTCACAATATTGGGTATGTAGAGGGTAAATGGATCTAGTGGCATTACTTCAAGAAGAGACATGGGAAGATTGTATAGGAGTGCACCATTTAATTTAGGAAGATGGAAATAATGTTGGGTATTTCCCCAAAGAACTTAGAAATACTCAAAACGTATCTTGGAAGTCTACATAACCATCCATGGAAGCGAGTGATGCTATTCAAACCCAAAATTATGCACAAGGCTTGTGAACAAGCACATTACCTAGGCAACATAGGCCAAAATAAAGGGTAATCATGTGGAGCAAAGAAGGAGCATTAGGAAGCTTCTAAGGAGCGGAATAAGAAGTGGAAATAGGGGAAACATAAAAATAAAACAACCAAAAAACACGAGTGCAAAGATCTCAACTACCACTACAACCATTGTAACATTAATGGACATGCAAAAGAGAAGTGTTGAAAGTTGCATACATAGCTCAACCCAAAGAACTGAAAGAAATATGGTAAGAAAAAAAGTATAATGGCCATAAAGTAGAGTAATCAAGTGGAAAGTAGCTTGGATGTGGGTGAGAATATTTGTTGCACATCAATGTAGAAAGGGGTGAATTTGAGTAGCCTTCATAGAAGGAGAAGGAAATTACCAAACTCTTCCATATAAAGACACAGACCAAGAAGACAAAAATTGATGTTGTATTTGACTCAATAGTAGAGACTCGTTACCATCCTAACTTGTATCCATTATGATGGGTCAATAAAGACGTAAAGAAAAAGGTAACTAAAGAGTGAAAAATTAAATTTGCTATCAATACTCACTTTATTAAATGAGTATAATTGGATGTAGTTCCACTAGATATATGTGATATTGTGTATTAGAGTCCTTATATGTACATGCAAGATGTTATTTTCATGCATAGATCCAACCAATACCACCAAATTAAGGATTGAAAGTCATTTATAATCAACTCATAGGAGGGAAAGTCGAACATCTCATTGGTAAGTGCCAACCATGCATAAAACTTGATCAGATCTAACAAGAAATATATTTTGTTATTTTTAAGTGAAAATCAATCTATAAAAGAGTCCATGAGAGCTAATTCATCCCTAGAGGGGTGTACTAAGGAATAGAAGCAACAAATAGAAGAGTATACAATGGTGTTATTGTTGGGAATAAAGAACTAATGAGAGGAGGGGATGAATTATTATTTTTTATTTTTTTACTCTTATTTAACCAACCATTCAATCAATTTCTAAATAACTAAAAACAAATAGGAAGTAAAGATTCATACAACACATGTACATAGTGACTTTAATGTGGAAGCCCTTTTGAGAGGAAAACCAAAAACAAATCTTTGTATTATGATGTAAATCAATATCACCCACTCTGATTACATCAATGCTTTTGGTCACCCACTCATAGGAGGCCCTATTGGCTATATAGTTCCTAACCCAGGTTCAACGTTAGTTAGCCAAACAAATCCCTACACTACTAGCCCTTTCGGCAATAGCCCATGGAGTGCGGACCGAAGTCTCACCCGAAGCAGTATGGGGGGATGCTGGAACCAAGTTTCCACACCTTGATGTTGTGGAGGTAAATCCCCTCTGTGGACAGAGGCGATCCCTACTAGCCCAGAATGGGTCTAGAAAGAATCAAACAACGCTATCACGCAGGTTCCTAATTGCAAATCAAAGACCAATGATGAGGGCCTACCTAGATTCCAATGCTAGTACTTGTAGAAGATTCAACGCTCCCATTCCTTTGCTCCAGCTGGTCACGATCCCCACGATCTCCATGAATGGACACCTGCACATGCAAAGAACGACACAAGCACAAGCATAAAATCTAATAGATGCAATTATATATCGGTAAGAAAGGATATAACTCATCATCATTACAAAGGAAAATAAGAGTGGAACCATAATAATAGTCGTCTATTATTGATAAACAAAGAAGAATACAAACATAGTTCTGACGTCAAATCCTCCTTTGGCTGGGTGATCAGCAACACATGTCTTACAAAGCTTGTTGGGAATGGGAACAAGCCTCTCTCTCCTTGGTTATTTGGACAAGAATCTCCTTACTTTCGATTTAGCCTTATGGGAATGAAGAAGGCTTCTTGCAGCGTGAACTTAGCAATTCACAAACTTTAGGACTTTGGAACTTGGAACTAGCTTGTTAAAGGCAAAAGGATAAGCTTTTATAGATAGAGGAGAAGGAGTTAGGATCATCCACAATATTCATGGGATTGGCTTTATCACTAAGAAGCTTCCATGAGAGGTGGCAAACCACTTCCCTCTTATGGAGATTCAAAGCCAAACTAAACCAACTCAAGATAGATTCAGTTTATGAGTGGGTTAGGAAGAACCGTCGGATGTTGGTTTGTTAAAAGCACTACCCAACTTCACTTCCGCGAGTGCGACTCTAAGACAGAGAGCCAGCTAGTGCGCCCTCTTTGGAGGATTTCCCCCATTGGCGTGAGTGATACACAGTGAAACCGCGCCAATGGAAAAAGGGCTATTTTTATGGGTTTTTTGCAGAAGATGTCTTCAGGGCATATGAAGTTCATACTTAGGGGAATACAATGCAAGTGTTTCTAGGTCATGTCACTTCTCACAAGTCCCAGAATAAGTCCTCCAAGGTGCGGAAGAAGGGTAACAGGGACGGTGACAAATTGTTGTGTAACACCTGATATGGTTATGATGTTGGTTTATACCCTCTATTCCTACTTTTATGTAGGTCACTAGCTTTAGGGCTATGTTAGTCTAGCCCTTTATTCTGCCCTTTAGTACCTCCGTGAAGGTTTACGATTGACCTTCGCATAGCCTTAACCCACGGTTTAGGTACTTCCGCGCTGCTATGACAATGTATTGTACAAATTCCTAGATTAACTTATGTGTTTTACTTATTTTACTAAGAAATCATAGTTAGCACTGCGTAAAATAATATTCTTACTTGTGTTCAATTAACCAATATAATCACATATATTCACGCATCACATAAATATTGTAAATGGAACCCAAAATGCAATATAACCAGATGCATTAACAGGAAATAAATACATAAAATTTACAGAATACTTCTCTTTATTGATATCTTCATATTATTACAGACTTTATTTGCCCTGCGCACATAGCTACAGGGTTCCACGCACTCAGTTGTGGACTTCCACCCTAGGCCTTTGCACACTCAGTTGCAGAGCCTCTACCTAGGCTAAGACCCGAAACACTTAGAATTCACTACCAAGACTCCAAGACTTTTTCAACTTACTTAACTACTTAGAGCTAACTTACTTAGCTCTTTTTATACAATCCCATGGTCCATAGACCATGGGTGGATCTTTATAGCCAACTTTACACTTTACAAAATAAAGGTGGATAACCCTTTATGACTCATGACACCTTCGTGCTCTATGACCACAAAATGCGGAGACTTTACTAGGTTATTACAAAATTGACCTAAAACATGGGATTTTAGCCCCAAAACTATCCTTGGGGGATCCCATTCCCAACAAGCCCCCAACACAAACATTGTGACCCACCCTCGAGTCACTCTGTAGGCATGGAGATCTTGGCATGAAGACCTCCTAGCCTACAAAGTGACTCGAGGGTGAGTCACGATGTTTGTGTTGGGGGCCTGTTGGGAACGGGATCCTGCAAGGATAGTTTTGGGGCTAAAAGCCCATGTTTTGGGTTACTTTTGTAATAAAGTAGTAAAGTCTATGCCTTTTCTGGTTGTGGAGCACAAAGGTGTCATGATTCATAAAGGTTTTTCCACCATTATTTTGTAAAGTGTAAAGTTAGCAGTAAATATCCACCCATGGTCCACGGACCATGTGATTGTATAAAAAGAGCTAACTAAGTAAGCTATAAGTAGTGAAGTAAGTAAGAGAAAGTCTTGGAGTCTTGGTAGCAAAGTCTAAGTGTTTTGGGTCTTAGCATAGGTAGAGGATCTACAGTTGAGTGCATAGAGGCCTAGGGTGGAAGTCCGCAGCTGAGTGTGAGGACCCCTGCAACTGTGTGCGCAGGGTAGATAAAGTCTGTAATAATATGAGGATATCAATAACGAGAAGTATTCTGAAAATTCTATGTATTTATTTCCTATTAATGCATCTGGTTATACTATGTTTTGGGTTCCATTTACAATGTTTATGGGATGCCCGAATATATGTGATTATATTGGTTAATTGAACGTAATTAAGAATATCATTTTATGTGGCACTAACTATGATTGTTTAGTAAAATAAATAAAACACATAAGGTAATCCAGGTACAATACAATGTCATAGTAGCGTGGAAGTACCTGGACCACGGGTTAAGGTTGCGTGAAGGTCAATCGTACACCTTCACCGAGGTACTAAAGGGTGGAATAAAGGGATAGACTGACATAGCCCTAAAGCTAGTGGACTGCATGAAAGTAGGAACATAGGGTATAAGCCAACATCACAACCATCTAAGGGTGCAGAAACTTGGTTCCAACATCCCCCCATACTGCTTTGGGTGAGACTTCAGTCTTCACTCTGCGGGTTGATGCCGAAAGAGATAGTAGTGTAGGGATTTGTTTTTCTAACTAATTTTGAACATGGGTCAGGCCCCATATAGCCAACAATTGGTTATTTGTTGGCTATATTGGGGCTGACCTAGGTTCAACATTATTTAGCCAAACGAATCCCTACACTACTGTCCCTTTCGGCACCATCCCGCAGAGCATGGGCTGAAGTCACACTCGAAGCAGTATGCAGGGATGCTAGAACAAGTTTCCACACCCTGAGATGGTTGTGGTGTCGGTTTATACCCTCTGTTCCAACTTTTGATTAGGTCACTAGCTTTAGGGCTCTGTCAGTCTAGCCCTTTATTCCACCCTTTAGTACCTCCACGAAGGTGTATGATTGACCTTCGCACAGCCTTAACCCGCGGTCTAGGTACTTCTACGCTGCTATGAGAACGTATTGTATAGGTTCTGAGATTATCTTATGTGTTTTACTTATTTTCACTAAACAATCACAGCTAACGCCGCGCTAACTGGTATTCTTACTTGCGTTCAATTAACCAATATAATCACATATATTCACACATCACATAAACATTGTAAATGGAACCCAAAACACAATATAACCAGATGCATTAACAGGAAATAAATATACAGAGTTTGCAAAATACTTCTCTTTATTGATATCCTTAGATTATTATAGCCCTGCGCACACGGCTACAGGGGTCTGTGCACTCAACTGTGGACTTCCATCCTAAGCCTATGCGCACTCAGCTATAGAGCCTTTACTTATGCTAAGACCTAGAACACTTAGACTTCGCTACCAAGAATCCAATACTTTCTCTTACTTACTTCACTACTTAGAGCTTACTTACTTAGCTCTTTTTATACAATCCCATGGTCCGCGGACCATGGGTGGACCTTTACAGACGAATTTACACTTTACAAAATAAGGGAGGATAATCCTTTATGACTCATGACACCTTCACGCTCTGTGACCACAAAATTCAAAGACTTTACTACTTTATTACAAAGTTGATCCAAAACATGGGCTTTTAGCCCCAAAATTGTCCTTGGGGGATCCTGTTCACAACAAGCCCCCAACATAAACATCGTGACTTGCCTTTGAATCACTCTATGGGCATGAAGATCTTCGCATGAAGACCTCCCAGCTTGACATGTATGACTACAACCTTGGCAGTGTACTGTGTTGCCATCTACTTTGCTTCTTCAACCAATTGCTTAGTCGCTGGTCCTGAACTGTCAACCTGAAGCTTCTGCTATGTTGCTTGCAGATTCACAAGTTTTTCTTCAATAGAGTTCATGACCACATAAGCCTCATCCAACCAAGGCTTCAATCTTGCCTTTAACACTGCCTCCTTGTGTTGTGGTGCATCTACCTATTCTTTCAACTGCTTCGCCTCCTACAACTTTTCCAGTCTCTTCGTGAGAGTAATGGTTTCCATTGTACCTTTTACCTCGTCATAACGCTACTGCAATTCTCGTGATTTTGTCTCCATCCCTTTCAAATTAGGGTCTTCCTGCAGGCTTGTCAGGACCTCAAACGTTTGTTCAAAAGGTTGTGTGCAGTATGGTACTGCACTGTCTACCACCGCTATCTCTTTTGTGACAGCACTTGCACACTGCTCCTTTACTTCTGGTGGAGTTGAAGGTTGGGCCTTCAACTGTAATTTTGTAATATGTAGTTTCAGCTCTAGCTAAACCATTGCCATTTCTGTGTGGGCATCATGCACTCTTGTAGCAAGCTTGCGGATGCGCACCTCAATTGGTTCTTCCTCAGGAATGGCCAACTCTAGGACCATACAGCATGCTTCCTCCACGGCCTGAATTATACGCTTGTTTCGCTCAGTGACCTTGGTCATGGTGGCAATGGCAGAGTCTCATTATAGGGCCATTTGTTCATTATTAATCCTCTGCTCACTGATCACCTACAAAGCACGGTGTTCCCAGGCCCACAACTCCGTGATCACTCCATCCTGCAATAGGTGGAGCTCCTTGACAGGGAGTGCTACCAAGTTAAACCCCACTCCTTTGAGGGCACTGAGAGTGGGCCTATTAGCTTCATTCTCCATGGTCAGTGCTCCATCTAGCATCAATATCATGCTGGAGACCTTCGCGTCCAGTGCCTTGGTAGCTTCTGAAGTGCCGATAGCAAGGCTGGTGGACACCATGCCAGTCTATGCTGCACGGGTCTGCAGTTCATGCAGACCTGTCTGGATGGCCCCCAATACTAGCTTCTATTGTTGCTAAAACTGTTGTAGTGCCTCCGTGGTGACATCCCGCACCGTGTCTCCAATGTCATGCAAATCACCCTCTGTGAGGGTGATTGGGTCCAGTGATGCCTTAGTGGCCTTGGATTTCTTCCTTGACCCTCCTTTCTCTTGTTCCCCTGGATGCTTGATGTGGGCGGACATCACCTGTAGTTCCACGTTGTGTTGCTCTATTTTCTTGTCCATTTCCTCCTCTGTGTCATGCGAAGGCAACCTCACGCCTTTGTCAGAGCCCCACTCTGTTCTGCCTGTCTATTTTTTGCCAATTGGGCAGTATCATGCTCCGCCTGGGCCTTGTCAATGGCCTCCTTCTTTCTCTTTTTGGCTAGATGCGCCATCTTAAGCTTTCCCTCCTCCTTCCTGCATTGCACGATAGACTTACTCGCCCCCACCACCAAGTATGATGTAGTGCGCCATTCTTCTAGCCATCGATCAAGGACTGCATCAATTATGCCATCCATTGCCAAGTAAGGAAATTGATACCATGTCTGGGTAGGGTCCTTCGACGCCCTGATTGACACATGGTGAAAATATGCTTTGAACTCCACGTACCCATGCAGGTTGGCAAACACAGTAGGAAACAACCGTGGTTTGCAAGTGATAGCCATGCAGATGTTCACTGCCATCAAGATCTAGAATATCTTGCTGTCCTTGATGCATTGCACATCCTTGGTTTCCCACAACAAAGTGTACTTTGCTACTTCTGGTAGGTCCGGCGTGACCGAGGGGAATTGACTGTCTTCTGGCAGCTCCCATGCTACCAGCATAATAGACAGCAAGATCCACGCATAGTGGAAGGTCTTACTAAGCTCCTGTGCCTCACGGTAGTTCACATGGAACTCACCGCAGAGATATGTAGGTTTTAACCCTGTACAAATTTTACCTGCATACAAATTCTAGAACACAGAAAATAAACAATGCGAGAGCATAACACATAAAACACATATACATAGAAATTTTCCCCTTGATCCCAAAACCAGGACTACCAGCTTGATTTTTAATTATATTCCTTTCAATGTTACAATACATATTTATACATGTTGAAGCATCCAATACCATGGACTGAAAACCATCGTGTCCAAAACCATGGACCAAAAAACATAGGTAGGTCCGCCCAACCTAATATAGAGTCCAAAAAAAAAATTCTAGGGGTGTTGCCTTGGAACTCGTTGAGGGGGACTACCCACCACCCTCAAACCCCCTGTGACCCCCCCGTTGCACAATCGTTGCAATGAAAGGGGGGCTCTGCCCACCCTCTAACACTTAGTTCACTACGTGGTTTAGTCGTGGAAATAACATAACACAACCCAACATTCTCCCACTTGTTGTTTTCTTTCCATAGGGGGCCACAGGAGAGCTTAGTCATTTTTCCAACCCTGAAATGCCCATTGTTTCTCTACACCAGGAGAACTTCTCAGAGCTCACAGATTTTGTCAATGCATCTGCAGTATTCTTCAAAGTGTCCACCTTTACCAGCAACACCTTTTTGTCTTCTATCATATCCCTCACAAAGTGATACTGAACATCAATGTGCTTTGTCTTTGAATGATAAGCAGGGTTCTTTGCCAAGAAAATTTCACTTTGGCTGTCACAGTCTTCCTTATAGCTCCCTGTACTAACCCCATACTTGAACACAATCTCTGCAACCAAACTGCTTCCTTGCTTGCATGAGTGGCTACCATGTATTCTGCCTTTGTAGTTGATAGTGCCACTACCGATTGTTTCTTACTCATCCAACTGACTACACCTCCAAATAGGTAAAACACATACCCACTTGTAGATCTTCTCTGATCCAGATCTCCAGCCCAGTCTGCATCAACAAAGCCACGAATATCCAACACTCTGTCCAATCCTGGTCTTCCTTGGTAGCACAAACCATAATCACTAGTGCCACGCAGATACCTGAAAACCCGCTTCACTGTTGTCCAGTGCTCCTTCCCTGGTTTTGACATAAACCTGCTCAATACTCCCACTGCATGTGCAATGTCTGGTCTAGTACAGACCATGGCATACATCAAGCCACCGACTGCACTTGCATATGGAACACGGGACATGTCCTCTTCCTCTTCTTGTGTCTTGGGACACTGTTCAGCAGATAACCTCACAGCTACAAGAATAGGAACCTTCATCGGTTTACTATCCTGCATATTAAACCTCTGCAATATTGTCTCGACATACTTCCTCTTTGCCCGATCTCTTTTAATTTCCATGCCCAAAATATAGTTTGTAGCACCGAGATCTTTCATGTCGAATTTGGAGGACAATTGGGTCTTCAAATCCTGGATAATTCTTTGTCATTTCCAACCAACAACATATCATCCACATACAAGACTAGATAAATAACACGGTCACCAATTAATTTAAAATACACACAATGATCTGCTTTGCTTCTGGTGAAGCCAAGTCCCCGTATAAATGTATCAAATTTTTGATACCACATCCTTGGTGACTGTTTTAAGCCATACAGAGACTTCTTTAACTTGCATACCAGTTCTTTCTTACCCTTCACCGCAAAGCCTTCAGGTTGCTTCATGTAGATTTCCTCTTCCAAATCCCCGTGAAGAAATGTTGTCTTCACATCCATCTGTTCGACCTCAAAATCAAAAGCAACAACAACAGATAAAAGTAATCTAATAGAAGTTACCTTGGCAACAGGAGAAAACATATCACCAAAATCAATTCCCGGCACCTGGAATAACCTTTTGCTACCAACCGAGCTTTGTATTTCTCCACCTTCCCTTCTGCATTTGTCTTCTTCTTGAACACCCATTTGCTGCCAATGGGTTTCCTTCCAGCCCGCAACTCCACCAGATCCCAAGCCTCATTTTTGTGCAAAGATGCCATTTCATCAACCATGGCCTCTTTCCAGAGTTTTCCATCCTCTGAATCCACTGCTTCCTTCACAGTTCTGGATCATCATCAGTAACAGACAAAGCAAAATTTGAACAGAAAG
>APFE030614283.1:0-20959 GCA_000404065.3 Pinus taeda
ATACATGCAATACCACGGGCCAATACCGTGGGTTTTATTAATACCGTCTATCTAATACTACCGCCCATTTACCCTCTATCTAATACTACCACACATTTGCAACTAACTATGGTCCCATCATTAATTGCGGGTTAACCACTTACAAATATTAATATGGGCTTTATTGACTCTTGACTATGACGTGATCCCATGACATAAATAAGGGGGTTAGGGTGGGACCCTAACAAATATGCCATATCTCATCCCATTCATAGAAGTTGGTATTTCCTCCATTGCGAGTATGGTTGTGACTAAGAACCTTATGTACAGTCAAAATACAATTAGATTTCTTAAGATTGCTTCAAAATTCTTAAGATTACTTCAAAATTCAGTCAACACTCGGGTTAGCACAAAATTGCTAAGACTTTGCTAAACCATTGTGAATAAATGAGGTAGTCATTTCAAAGGATATTGATGCCAATCAAAATACAATTAGGTTTCTTAAGATTACTTCAAAATTCATTTCTTAAGAGTGCTTGAAAATTAGCACAAAGTTGCTAAGACTTTGCTAAGCCATTGTGAATAAATGTGGTAGTCATTTCAAAGAATATTGATGCCAATAAGAATACTCATCAAAAGTACAAAGATTAAGGAAAATTCTCTCCAATATTTATGAGCATAAAAGCAAATTTCTCTCCAATGAATCTTGTGATGAATTCCATCTCTAAGATATTTGTATGAATTAACTTCCTCCTTTAATATGATCATAACCATATTATATGCAATTTTTATTAGAGGGTAATTTCTAACTTATGTGGTAGGGACTAATCTACCCTCTAGCACTCATTTGTAGTTGTCAAGACCAAAGAAAATCTTTCCATCCTTTATTAGTCATTTTTGAATGTTGGAGCTCCAATGAATCTTGTGATGAATGCCAACTTTAAGATAGTTGTATGAATTAACTTCCTCTACATTGATAATCACAAACATAAAGTTAGTGTAAATGATCTTTTAAAATCTAATTATCACAAAAAATTGAATAAAAACTCTTGATTCTTAATGTAACTTAAAAAAAAAAATACAATTTATATATTTTGGAACCCTCCATTCTTTAAAAAAAAAACTCCCCACTTTGCATCTTCATAAATCTCACTGGAAATTTAATATTACATTTCACCAAATTGAAAATTTTCAAACCAAAATGAATCGTCCAAAAATAGAAATTATTTCCAAATTAAATAAAAGATATCAAAATGAAAGTATATACACAAATTTAGGTAAAATTCTATAAAAAAAAATACAATGAATTTATCAATTTCTAGTTACTATTATTTTATTTTATTTATATAACATACATTTGGTGGGTTCCAAAATCTATAAATTTCAACCTAATGTCATTTAAGGCCATCAAAATGAAAAAAAATATACAACTTTTGATAATTTTTTATAAAATAAATACAATGAATTAATAATTCAATTTCTGGTTATTAATTTTTTATATGTAAAATGCATATGGTGAGCTCCAAAATCTATAAATTTAAACACAATATCATTTCAAACCAACATTTCTTATTATTCAGAATTAGTCGCCAGGAAAACTTCACCAATCACTTTCGAAAGTTTAGAGAGAATTTACTGAATGAAAATCACATCAACTTCCGATACAGATTTCAGTTTCAACTGAACTTTTTTTATTTTTTTATTCAGAAACATAGCTAAAAATTATGATAATGTGCAAAGTGACGGATATGCTGTAACCTTACTAAACCAACATATCGTTAATGGATGAAATTTCATTGGAATGAGGCAGTACAAAATGAAGTTTGAAGGATTAATACCTTAAATAGATATATATACATATATCCTAGCCACTGCCTCCTAAGAAAGCCTTGAGGCGCTTCACCTCAACATATTAAAGGAACGTAGTCCTCTCGATGATAAGAGGAAGATTGCCGGCGAAGGGAGCGCCATGATGTCTCCTTTGTGGAGAGTTCTGTTGTACACAATATTGATTGAAGATATGAATCTGGCACAGATTACTCCTCCAACCACCAGCAGAATCTCAGAACCTTCTAAATGGTTATGCAATGGAATGACGCCTTTGGGCGCGAGGTCAAGTCTAGCTATCGACACGCCAAGGCCATTCACTACAGAAAAATTCTCTGAGAAGGTCGGATTTACAACAACACTGGGAAGGCCATAGTTACAACACCACCGATGTTGTTGTTCACATTCCCGATATGTTCGAATCTGTAGTTAAGGATGAATCCGCCTTGCAAAGATAAGTTGGGAGTGAGCAACAAGTCGGCCACTCATAAATCTTGCGCACCCAAAGGATGAAAAGAAAAATTACACAAGACTAGTATACTTGCTAGAAGGGAGGCCATATTGCAAGTTTCCATGATTGATTAATCCAATGCTATAATTGCAGAACCCAAAAAAGTTTATAGGGTCAGAGAATAACCTCATGAGTATCTTGACTACATATAATTGATTTCCATTTCACACGAAATTTGTGCTTCCACTCCCCAAAACATTGTTTTCGTTCTGAAATCTACAGATCCAATCATTTCGGCCACCTCATAGAAATGGAGGTTTCTATTCACCCGCATGCCAACGAACATCCAGATCAGCTATCAACCTTTAAAATAATGGTATTTTTTCCAAAACAATGGCCAAACATGGAATGGGAAAATTACAGCAAGAAGAAGAGTCCGGAAATATCGATGAACAAATAAACCAATTTTGCGAGAGAACCCTTTTTCTGATAAAACAAGACGAGAATAAGTCTTTGTTTTAACCAATCAAGAAATAGTTAACCAAGAAGAAATTGTTCGATGAGAAGAAAGAGTTCTACAGCGTAATAGAGCAATAGAGTTTCCAAGAGAGAAAATTAGCCATTAAATGATATAAATTGTGGCTGCCTACAAGTCTGTGAAATAGATAAGAAAACTGTGGGAAGCTGCGACTAGTAAAACAGTAGAATGCGAAAGGAAATAATGAGTAAAATACAGAGAACAGACTGATACTGTATTTAGCAGAAACAAAAAAGAGGACCATGATAAGAAAACCCTATTAACGCAGAAAATATACATGTTAAATGAACCCTGAACAATAATCAGCGTCTGAGTGGATATGGTGTCAAAGCGGACACGTTTACTGTAGATTTCCAAGTTGAAGAGGTTGTTGGAACCCGCTATGGGCTTACTGTCAACAGAGGAAAATGAATGACTAAAGCAAAGGTTAGGTCATATGGTTACGAAAAACCACCGCAGGCAGTCGATGACCATGCGATGAAGGTGAAAAATGGGAACTGTTTATGGAACTTATCCTGAAATATAAACATATATTTCAGAACAAAAATGAAAACCCATATAACTAACACATCATCAATAACTCAATGAGGAATAGCATGAGGATTTAACCCTTTAATTCATTATCGTTTGAAAAAATCCTGGAGTAGAGAATGGTATTCTTCCTATTAAAACTTAAAAGCAAATATATATAGCACATTCCATTCCAGAGAGGGATGGAAAAACTAGTGAGAACCCACCACAGAGTAATGTTAATCAAAAGAAAATGATAGCTGAGAAATATAAATTACAGAGGAAGTAAAGTACGGTTTGGAAAGCCGGAGAAGCTGTCATTTTTACCAAAGACCGAGTTCAGTCCATTAACGAGTAGAGTTCAGTATCAACTTGAAATCCCTAGCTCGCAGCAGAAAGCCTAAAAGTCATAATAGAAACAGTTCTGGTGTCGTCCTGTGCAGCGGTAAAACCCCAATCAATCTTATAAAACCTCAGTGGTCCAGAAAGCACCTAGATGTCAAAACCCTCGGTTGGAATGACTGAGGAAGCGCGCTCAGCCTTTCGGCACCCATGCCAAGGAAAAGAGTGACATGCCAAAAGACCAAAAATGTAATATTTAGGCAAAACAAACTGCAACATAACAGAGCAATAGAGTTTGCAAGAGAGAAAATTAGCTGGTAAATGATATAAATTGTGGCTGCTTACAAGTCTGTGAAATAGATAGGAAAATTGTGGGAAGCTGGGACCAGTAAAATAGTAGAATGTGAAAGGAATTAATGAGTAAAATACAGAGAACAGACTCATATTGTATTTAGCGGAAACAGAAAAGAGGACCATCATAAGAAAACCCTGTTAACGCAGAAAATATACCTGTTAAATGAACCCTGAACAATACTCAACTTCTGAGTGGATATGGTGTCAAAGCGGACGCGTTTACTTTGGATTTCCAAGTTGAAGAGGTCGTCGGACCCGCTATGAGCTTACTGTCCCGCTATGAGCTTACTGTCGACAGAGGAGTTTGCAGAGGAAAACCCTACCATTGCAAATCGTGGAAATGAATGGCGCAAGCAAAGGTTAGGTCAGCTGGTTACTGAAAACCACCGCAGGCAGCCGATGACCGTGTGATGAAGGTGAAGCAAAGGTTAGGTCAGTTGATTACGGAAAACCGCCATAGGCAGCCGATGACCGTGCGATGAAGGAGCATCAAGTTCGACGGCTATGCGACCCTCATGCAAGGAAGAAAGACACGTTTCTTCAGTTCAGTGATTGCGAAGAGTCTCGTCGCTTTCATGGCCCATAGGCAGATCCTCCCTCTATGTGTTCCAGCCGGTGGGAAAAAAACATTTTTCCATGAAAAAAAAAAACTGATTAAACCAACGGCAGAAAACACCCCAATCGTCTAACACAGAATCGATGGCTTAGGATCTCACAGGTCACGTTTTAGGAATGTCTTTTTCAAAGGGAACGCCTTACTACGTAATTAAAAATTTTCTAAACAGATTAAGTCCGGGGAGAATATGCCCTTAATATACCTCGTCTTACTTATAATCCATAGTTGTGGCGCGAGGAAACATGAATGGATGAGAATAAAACATTTAAAAGCAAAACATATTGCTTGTGGTGACGCGCGTGCAAATTGACTTTAAACCAAGGGATGTGATTTCAGCCCACTGTGTATACTACACGGTACCCTAATTGCCGTTTGGTGTGGCCTGCGGATAGAGTGGAGATTGACGGATAGTCGAACTGAATGCAACTCCCGTGATTGATCATACCAGTGATGGAGATGGTTAGTCGTGGAGGCAGGCAGTGCAGATCGAGTGGAGATTGATGGATAGTCGAACTGAATGCAATGCCCGTGATTGATCATACTAGTGATGGAGATGGTTAGTCGTGGAGGGAGGCAGTGGGAGCGCAAAAGTTTTCTTTACATGGAGGACAGGATTGGAGTTGAGAATCAAAATTTCCATCTTCAAGAAGTGATTGCAAAGGAGAAACATAGCTGTGATCATGATAATATGCGAAAACCGTATGGTACACCAAAAAAAATAAAAAAATGTCTCACTGACCTAGAAGGGTTTTAAGATAATATTTAAGATGACTTTTTCGTAAATTATTTTAATTCGAGAGAAAACAATTTGTAGATTGTTTTAAATATTGGCTTTAAATAAATGCCTCAAATTATTGCCTTAAAAATTTGTCTCTATAGAGGTAATATAGAACACAATTATTAGTATGTCTCAAGAGACAATTCATTTATATCTCAATAAACTATAAGTATGACTAAAAACATATTGTATGTCTACAAAGAGGGTATGTCTTTAATCTTAATTATTATCTATATAGAAACAATATCTCTTTAATAGGCAATAGAAAATTCTTTTTGGAAACAAAACATAAAATCCGAATTTATTTATTTATTCAATAATTAATTCATGTTAGCCACAAACCTCTTCTTTACCAGGAAAGTGTTTTTCCATTAAGCTAGCACAATTTAAAGAAATATTATATCGCAAACAGAAAAGATAAAAATGAACGAGCAAAAATGTATAGCCATATTAGCGAAGAAAACTTTTGTTACCTCTTGCTACATGATGAATTTCAGACAAAAGGAAAAAATTATACATGGTATTGACTATCTGGTCATCATGCGGCCTAAATTTCACATTTATTTGCCCACTGCACATAACACCTACACTGGATAATCTTTACATTGAAACAAAGTTCGAGAGCCCAATGAATAGTTTCTGCACTGCCATCCTGAGGCGGGTCGAATAAAGACAACAAACTCATAAACTTCCATGGACCTCGCGGACTGTACTATCTCTTCTCTGGCACTTGTTGCAATGATCTAGAAAGTTTAATGACTTTCTTTGATAGTAGTTCATATTAATGAGATGAACACTGAAAAACTTAAACCTGAGTCTATGTGTGTGAGTTCCATTAATGGAATAGCGTACTTGGCTGGTCACAGCGAGGGATTGAAGTCCACAAGCTGCAAAATTATCAATCATCAAGTGTATCTTGTTTCTCAAATATGCAGTGTAGTTGCAGCGTCCAAGGATATGTGGCATAGATAATTAGGAGCCAAAACACCCACAAATATATCAAGATCAATGCCTTATGAAGTTACAGTATGTTATTTCTAAATCAAAAAATTTATACAGATGGTAGTACAATATGTTCTTTCTAACAACCGAAGCTATTACAAATAATTTTTGGTTCATTATTGTATAGAGAAGCGCTATTAGACATCATTTTTTGTCCCTCACAGTATAGAGAAAGCTATTACAAGTAATTTTTGGTCCAGTATGGAGAAGGTATGCGCATTTCACTTACATCTTATAGTCTAAATAAATATGTTTCAACTTCAAATTCTTTAAAACACCCCGAATTTATATTTTAATTTTTTAAACCATCTTGTTATATAGAGATATAGAATTAAGATAATCCTTACTAACCACTACTCCAAACTATAAATAAATGATATTCATACTTTTCTTCCATATAAGATAATTAGGTATTCGTATGGAGAATATGGATAAACCTGATTTGGTGCTCCTTTACTAGGCCTATGCCAATATCCACTAAAGTCAGTGTAATGGACATGCACTTATCTATAGGATTGAATTGCAAGATGTGAACTTTGGTAAATTCCTTTCCGAGCCTGCAAGCTGAATGATCAGGATCATTGAATTAGAAATAGAAACGAAAAGTTGGACATATATGTCCTCTAGTAACTAGAAATATGTGCCAATTAATCAATGCATTTGATGTCTAGAAATGCTAAGCTACTGTGATAATTTAGTTACCTCTTTGGGATCTTCAAACGCTCATAGAATGGTTGTTTTAATCCTTTCTTGGTTCTCTGTCTTCGAACGCCTACCTACCAGCAATAATAAAGTTTCATTTTCAACATGTTTGGTTAATACCTTGTTCATTAGTGAACAACCACAGGAAACTATTTTTCAGACATGATTGGTATTCAACAATCTAAACATGAACATTGAAACTTTCCTACGCAAAAGGAGTGGGAAGAATTCAAAAATATGAGCACAATGGTCCTACATACATCCCTAAATCAAATCACCTAAATAAGATTCTTATTAATGCTCAACTTGTTGCTATTTTGTGTTCCAATTTGATCACTACAGAGAAAATCAATTGCAGCCATTTCCTCTATGCAAGTCATTATCTTTCTATTAGCCCCTTGTATGTGCATCACAATGGCATAACGATAGCGACAAGATGAGTTACGAGAGGAATTGGAGAGGGGGTATGATTGATTGAAATTATACATCCAATGGTTAAAAATGAGGCGTCTCCTAACCCGTTGAGAGAGATTGAGAGCCGATGGTCGTGGTTACTGATAATACAGTGGGTATTGCAATACAAATTCTACGTCTAGTCAATAGAACTACGAGGTTGTTTGATGCAGGAGCATCGGAACGGGCCAGCAATGTGGGAGATTGCCCACATGTTGTGGCTTGAAAACCATATTTTACTTGCTGTTGTTGCTGATAGAGTTAAATGCAGTTAGTTAAAAATATCTTTCTATTTGAAGCTAATTTGGTAGGCGCATCTTCTGTTTGAATAAATTCATGTCACCTTATCTGCTGTTAGAGTATTTAGGGAAATAAATGGCAACTGAAGATTCTTGGAGCGATCAACGCCGGTTTCTTCTGGGAGATCTCGATTCAGGAGCGCTTGAAATCAGGCAACAGGCTATAAACAAGTGTACTAACTGCCGAGCGTGTCAAAGGCAGCTGCGTTGGACTGAACCTGCATTTAAAATCTCACATCTAACTGATATTTGGGCGCTTAAAATCCGGACGATGGCGTGATATTTGGATGTCAAAATCCTGATATGCCAAAATTAGGAAGGAGAAAGAGATGGGGTCGGCGGTTAATTCTCTTTCTGTTGTTTATCAGATAACATATACAAAAAAACGGGACCTGCGTTGTAATAGGAGGAGGAACAGATGTTCGGTTGGCTGATTTTTAGTTTTCTTGTGAATTATTAGCGTAGGATTAGTCGATGTAATAAAAAAAAAAAACAGATGGATCTGTAATCTTAGAAGGATAATAAGGTTGCGTAGGCGGAAATTCACGCCTCTGTTTTGTTATAACAGGTGTTGAAATTATTATTTTGCCGGGGGTTATTTTCGTTGTGGCCTCAAATGCTAGAGACTGGGTGTTAAAGCAGCGTTGGTTTGGCTGTAGTATTTATTTTCTGTTCATGTTATAACAGATGCAAGGAAAAATTGCGAACTGGCGTTGTCCATCAAAAGAAAAAAAAACAGAGGTAGTGTGTATGGTGTGTGACCTTTGATGCGTGTGTGAAGGGCGAGCATCGGTGATTGCTGGAGGGCTTTCAGCTTGTTTGCTTAATTTCCTGTGATATATAATACAAAGTTGTAGGCCTATGCTTCCGTAGAGGATATGTCTTCATGGTGTATATCGGCATAGAGAAAGGAGTTAGTTTTAGATTGAATGATATGCAATCCATTTTTTTTTTTAATTTGCGTTGGGATTAAGTGGATGTTTAAAAATGCTTTGTTGGTATCGAGCAAGATTGTAATTGTCGTGCGATGGGCTGCGCACTGTATAACAAGTGCAGGAATCTAGTTCTTCATTGAATGTAAACAGAGTTTTCCATTTAATCAATTTTGATATTCTGCATGTTGAAAAAAACAGAGGTTTTCTAATTTGATCGATTGAAGGCTTGGAGCGTATTAAAAACAGGTGTTCGGTGCGTCATTTTGGTATCAGAGCCAAAAGATCCAGGAGGTTGCAGCTAAGATGCCGCCAAGACGAGGGATTGGTCGAGGAAGACCAGAACCAAATGCAGTCTTGATCGACGAAGTGCGAAGACTGCATGAACGAATGGAGACAATGGAAACAGCCCAGAGAAGAGCACCAGATGTGAAAACTGAGAGTTCTTCGGAAACGTCTGATGAAGAGGACGAAGCAGGAGAAGAAACTGAAACTGCCAAAGTCCTTAAGATGCTGGCAAAGGTTGGCAGCAAGCCCAAGATAGAAATTCCTATGTATGATGGAAATTTAAATGCCGAAGAGCTCATGGATTGGATCAGGTCCATAGATCAGTATTTCGATTATGAAGAGGTTGAGGAGAATAAGAAGGTGAAGTTTGCAGTCACTAGGTTGAAGGGCCATGCAGCCATCTGGTGGGACGAGTTACAGACATCAAGAACGCGAAAGGGGAAATCTAAGATCAAGCAGTGGGATAAAATGGTAAGCAAACTCAAAGCCAAGTTTTTGCCTAAAGATTATCATTTGAATCTTTTTAAGCAGATGCAAAATTTGAAGCAGAAAGGAATGTCTGTTAAAGAATATACTGAAGAATTTTACAGGTTAAGCATCAGAACAGGACATGTAGAAGATGATCTGGAGAAAGTAGCCAGATATATTAACGGGCTACGGTATGAGATCCAAGATGAGATTAGCCTGTTAAGTTTGAACACTATTGAAGATGCCTATCAAGCAAGTTTGAAAGCAGAGGAGAAATTATTGCGGAAACAGAGGAAAGAGCTCAGCAAGAGGCAGAGGATCAGCCAGATCCAGAGGAACACAACATCAGTTTGAAGCAGGAAGTTCAAGTAGCAGATCACCGCAGATGGATGAATCTAGTAGAGGGAGATTCGTGCCCAGAGGAAGAGGGCGAGGAAGAGATGTTAGGTGTTATACTTGTGGAGAGCGGGGACATATGTCATGGGACTGTCCTCATAACAAATCAGCAAGCCAGAGGGGTGCAAATGTGGCTGAGGCAAAGCCGGAACCACCTCGACTTGTAGAGAAGGAAGAACCACCGGAGGAAGGTGAATCATTGCTGCTCAGAAGAACTTTGTTGAGATCAGAAAAAGAGATTGGAGAACCTGCGCAAAGGAAGAACTTGTTCAAGACTACATGCAAATCAAAGGGTAAGTGCTGTAAGGTTATCATTGATAGTGGGAGTACTGACAATCTTGTGTCTACAGAGATGGTGGAAAAGCTTGGGTTAACAAAGAAAGCGCATCCTGCACCGTACAAAGTATCTTGGCTTCAGAAGGGTCATCAAGTCCCCGTGACAGAGCAATGTAATGTGGAAATGCAGATTGGCACATACAGAGATGTGATTTTATGTGACATAATGCCCATGGACGTATGTCATCTGTTATTAGGGAGACCATGGAAATTTGATCGAAAGGCAATGCATGATGGAAGAAAGAATACATACACCATAGAAAAGGATGGAGTTAAACATACGTTGCTGCCAGTGAAGAATGATGCTGATAAAGAGCTGCCTGAAAATAGTATCATGTTGGTGAGTGGTAAGGAAATGCTACAGGAGGTTGATAAAAGCGAAGAGGTGCATTTCGCTATCGTGGGAAGGCCAAAGGTAATTTTAACCTCCACAAATTTACATGATTTACCTGAAGAAATTCAATCTGTGTTAGATAGTTACATGGATATCATTGTGGATGAATTGCCAAATGAATTACCACCGGTTAGAAGTATAAGTCACCATATCGACTTAATACCAGGAGCAAGTCTACCTAACAAAGCTGCATATAGATTAACTCCTCAGGAAAATGCAGAAGTTGCAAGATAGGTTCAGGAGTTGATGGACAAGGGGCTGATCCGAGAGAGTCTGAGTCTGTGTGCTGTGCCAACGGTGCTTAGTCCGAAAAAGGGAGGAGAATGGCGCATGTGCACCGATTCCAGAGCTATCAACAAGATAACAGTCAGGTATAGATTTCCTTTTCCCAGAATGGATGATTTAATGGATTGTTTGAGTGGATCCAGGTATTTCACTAAGATAGATCTGAAAAGCGGGTATCATCAAATCAGAATTCGGGAAGGCGATGAGTGGAAAACCGCTTTCAAAACCAACAGTGGATTGTATGAGTGGTTAGTGATGCCATTTGGGCTCACTAATGCACCCAGCACATTCATGAGATTAATGAATGAGGTTATGAAAGAGTATACAGGTAAATTTGTTGTTGTTTACCTTGATGATATTCTAGTTTTCAGCAAAAGTAAAGAGGAACATTTGGAACACTTGAAGTTAGTTTTGAAAACTCTGCAGAAAGAGAAACTACTAATCAATCTGAAGAAATGTAGTTTTATGAAAGAGGAGCTGGTATACTTGGGGTTTGTGATTTCCAAAGACGGTTTGAAAATGGATCCGGAAAAGGTACAAGCAATCAAATACTGGCCTACTCCCAGGAGTGTCTTTGAGGTAAGAAGTTTCCATGGACTTGCTAGTTTTTACCGAAAATTTATAAAGGGATTTAGTCAAGTTTGTGCACCAATCCTTGAGAAAATCAAGGAGGTCAATCAGCCATTTCGATGGACAAAGGCAGCTGATAGGAGTTTCAATCTGCTGAAAAGAAAGATAACAGAAAAGCCTATTCTAGCCTTACCAAATTTCGAGAAAGTTTTTCAAGTGGAAACCGATGCAAGTGGAGAAGCAGTTGGTGCAGTGCTAAGCCAAGAGCAAAGGCCAATAGCATATTTCAGCGAGAAGTTAAATGATGCAAAGAAAAAATATTCATCTTATGATAAATAATTTTACGCTATTGTGCAGGCATTAAAAAAATGGAGACATTACTTGCTACCGAAGGAGTTCATCTTATATTCAGATAACCATGCTTTGCAGTTTATCAATAACCAGCCAAAGCTAGATCAGAAGCACGCCAAGTGGGTAGAATTTCTGCAAAGTTTCACTTTTGTAATAAAGAATAAAAGTGGTAAGTCTAACAAAGTAGCGGATGCATTGAGCAGAGTAAGTTTTCTTTTGCAAGAATTTAAAGTGGGTGTTGTAGGTTTTGACGAAATGATAGAAATGTACAAGGACGATGAGGATTTTAAAGACATCTACACAGTAGTGCAAAATCCAGTGAGCCATAACATAAGTCAATGGATGGATTACCTTGTTCAAGGAGGCCTGTTATTTAAAAGCAACAAATTGTGCATCCCAAAATGTTCCATGAGAGAGAACATCATTAAAGAAAAGCACAGTGGGGGATTGTCTGGTCATTTTGGACAAGACAAAACTTTTGCTCAGGTGAATGCTTTTTATTATTGGCCTAAAATGCAAACTGATGTCAAAAAGTTTATTGAGAAATGCAGGGTATGCCAGTATGCCAAAGGGAGGAGTCAAAATACCGGACTATATCATCCATTGCCCATACCAGATCGACCATGGGATGCAGTGAGTATGGACTTCGTTTTGGGTTTACCAAAAACTCAGAGAGGAAATGATTCTATTTATGTTGTTGTAGACAGATTTTCTAAAATGGCTCATTTTATTGCTTGTAAAAAGACTAATGATGCCACACACATAGCAAATTTGTTCTTTTCAGAGATTGTAAGATTGCATGGTTTACCTGTAAGTATTGTATCAGACCGAGACACTAAATTTGTAGGGCATTTCTGGAGGACACTTTGGAAGAGACTGGGAACTAAGCTCAGTTTTAGTTCAGCTTACCATCCTCAAACGGATGGTCAAACTGAAGTTGTAAACAGAAGTTTGGGGAATATATTAAGAAGTTTAGTACATCAAAATCCCAAACAGTGGGATTTGGCATTAGCGCAAGCTGAATTTGCTTACAACGACACACCAAACCGAAGCACTGGAATGAGTCCATTTCAGATCGTGTTTGGAATGCATCCGAGAGGAGTATATGAGCTAAGAGACTTGGGGAAACAAGAAACCAGAAGTGCAAGCGCTGAAGATTTTGTTGAACAAATGCAAAAGCTACAGGAAGAAGTTAAAGGTAAACTACAAGAAAGCAGCAAGAAATACAAGCAGAAGGCAGATCTGAAAAGAAGAGAAAAAGAATTTCAAGTGGGAGATTTAGTCATGGAATATTTGAGGAAAGAGAGATTTCCTACAAAAACTTACAACAAGCTGAAACTGAAGAAGATAGGGCCATGTAAAATCAAAAGGAAGTTTTCAGCCAATGCATATGAGATTGAGCTACCAGAAAGGATCGGAATATCTCCCATTTTTAACATTGCAGACTTGTATCCATTCAGAGAGGCAGAAACAGAATTGCAAACTGAAGCTACAGGTGAGGAAGTTCAAACCGTGGATTGGGAAGAACAGGTACCAAAAACCTTCCAGAAAGAAGTTGAAGATATTTTAGAGCAGCGGATATTTAAGAAAACTCGAGGCCAGACATATTTTCAGTATCTTGTCAAGTGGAAGGAGCAACCAGTGGAAGATTCCAGTTGGTTAACAGCAACTGAATTGCAGAAATATGGCATAACTCTTGAAAGTTTAAAGAACCAATCTTTTCTTTTTCGGGAGTCTGATGCAGGAGCATCGGAACGGGCCAGCAATGTGGGAGATTGCCCACATGTTGTGGCTTGAAAACCGTATTTTACTTGTTGTTGTTGCTGGTAGAGTTAAGTTCAGTTAGTTATTGTTGTAATAGTTAAAAAAATCTTTCTATTTGAGGTTGATTTGTTAGGCGCATCTTCTATTTAAATAAATTTATGTCACCTTATCTCCTGTTAGAATATTTAGGGAAATAAATGGCAAACTGAAGGTTCTTGGAGCGATCAACGTCGGTTTCTTCTGGGAGATCTTGATTCGGGAGCGCTTGAAATCCGGCAACAGGCTATAAACAGGTGTCTTGACCACCGATTGTGTCAAATGCAGCTGCGTTGGACCAGAAATGGGGCAATCACTGAACCTGCATTTAAAATCTAACTGATATTTGGCGGAGGACGGCTGGATTGAAAGGAATCCGCCTAAAATCCGGGCGATAGCGTGATTTTGTATGTCAAAGTCTGATATGCCAAAATCAGAAAAGAGAAAGAGATGGGATCGACGTTTATTTTTCTTTTTATGTTGATGTCAGGTAGCATGTAAAACAAATTGAATACCTGCGTTATCACAGAGATATGGAGGGCAGAGGAATTGGCTCCGAATCCGGGTTCATGGTGCAAAATTTGTTTGATACAAATCGTTGGAAATGCCGGAGGCGATATAAGGACCGACGTTCTG
Organism: Pinus taeda; assembly: GCA_000404065.3. NCBI lineage: Eukaryota > Viridiplantae > Streptophyta > Pinopsida > Pinales > Pinaceae > Pinus > Pinus taeda. The sequence goes on from APFE030614283.1 coordinate 14,308, forward strand.
CTTTGCTGGAGCTAGTTTTTTAGTTATATGGGACAGTGTGTAACACTTAGGATTTATTTTGATATAAATTAATAAAAACCGCAGATGTGGCGGATTTCGTTCCTGTTTTTGTTTTAGTAGTGATTCCCTGATGCAAGGGCAGGGTTTTGGACCATCGTATGCCTGTGTGTGTGTTTTGTTGTGGCTATTCAAATGGCGGTGTAATGTAAGAGCTGGTGTTGTCCATTAAACAACTAGATCTGTAATCTTTGGGAATGTTAATAAGATTGCATGTCAACGTCCCCTGTTTTATATAACCAGTGTCACATCTTTTTTTAATTGAGTTGAGATAAAGATCGATGGTTATGGATGTTTTGTTGGTATCAAACACAAGTGTAATTGTTATGCGATGGGTTGCGCACTGTATAACCTCCACAAGAATTCAGTTCTTCATTTTTATGTAAACAGAGTTTTCCATTGATGATGTTCCACATTTTAAATTAAACAGAGTTTTGTCTATTAAATCGATTGATCCTTGGCGCAGATTCGGCACAGGCGTTTCGGCGCATCATTTTGTCATCTTTCGCGCTCCCCGTCATCTTTCACGATTTTTCATCTTCTTTCATGATCTTTTGTCATCTTTCAAGATCTTTTGTCTTCTTTCGTGATATTTCGTGGTATTTCATGATATTTCATGATATTTCTTTATCTTTTATGATATTTTGCGTTGTTTTGCGATTTTTCATCATCTTTCATTATCTTTTGCGATCTTTCATGATCTTTTGTCATCTTTTAGGATGTTTCATGATCTCTTGCAATCTTTCGTGATATTTATTGATTTTTCTTTATCTTTCACAATATTTTGTCATCTTTTAAGATGTTTCATGGTATTTCACAATCTTTTGTGAGTTTTTGTCATATTTTACGATGTTTCACGGTCTTTCTTTGACTTTCATGATATTTTGCAATATTTCCTCATCTTTTGCGATCTTTCATGGTCTTTTGTAACTTTTCATGATCCGTAATCATATTTTGCGATCTTTTATGGTATTTCACAATCTTTCATCATATTTTGTGGTTTTTCTTCATCTTTCGTGATTTTTATTCATCTTTCATGATCTTTCAACATATCTTGTCATCTTTCATGATCTTTCGTTATATTCCGCGGTATTTCACAATCTTTCATGATACTTCTTCATATTTTGTGATATTTTGCATTCTTTGTAAATTTTCATCATCTTTTATGATCTTTCATGATTTTTGGACATCTTTTAGGATCTTTCATGATGTTTCATGATATCTCATGATGTTTTTTCATCTTTTGTGATTTTTCATCATCTTTCGCGGTCTTTCGTCATCTTTCTTGATCTTTTTTCATCTTTCATGATTTTTTGCGATCTTTCATGATCTTTCATCATCTTTTAGGATGTTTCACAATGTTTCTTCATAAGTTTCATGATTTTTCATCCCCTTTCACATTAATTTTTCATCTTTTGTGATCTTTGGTATTTCGTGATCTTTCTTCATCATTCATGATATTTTGTAGTCTTTCATCATCTTTCCTGATCTTTTAGGATGTTTCACATTATTTTGTCATCTTTTGTGATATTTCATCATCTTTCATGATCTTTCTTCATATTTTGTGATCGTTCAAGGTGTTTCAGGATCTTTTGCGAAGTTTTTTGATCTTTTGTCATATTTCACAGTCTTTCGTGATATTTCATCATATTTTGTCATCTTTCGTGATATTTTTAGGTTGTTCATGATCTGTCATGATTTTTCATGATATTTTGCTGTCTTTTGCAATATTTTGCGATCGTTCATGATTTTTCGCCATCTTTAGTCATCTTTCATGATATTTTGTGATATTTCATGATTTTATGTCATCTTTTATCATGTTTCGTGATCTTTTGCATATTTCGTGACTTTTTTTCATATTTCCTCATCTTTCATAATTTTTCGTCATTTTTCACGATCTTTCGTCATCTTTCGTTATCTTTCATGATCTTTTGCCATCTTTCATGATATTTCTTCATGTTTTGTGATATGTTTCGTTCTTTTGTGGTTTTTAGTTATCTTTCATAATCTTTTGCAATGTTTCATGATCTTTTATCATCTTTTAGGATGTTTCATGTTCCTTCACAATCTTTTGTGATCTTTTATGATCTTTCGTCATCTTTTGTGATTTTTCATCATCTTTCGCAATATTTCATGATCTTTGAAGATATTTCATCGCCGTTTAGGATGTTTTATGGTTTTTTCACAATGTTTCACGAGTTTTTGTCATAATTTAGAATGTTTCATGGTCTTTTGTCATCTTTTGCGATCTTTCATAATCTTTCGCGATCTTTCTACATCTTTCACGATTTTTTGTTATCTTCCATCATCTTTTCCAATCTTTCTTGGTCTTTTGTCACTTTTCATGACACTTCATCATCTTTTGCGATCTTTTATGGTCTTTCATGATCTTTCGTGATCTTTTGCAATATTTCGTTAATTTTCGCTATCTTTCGTCATCTTATGTCATCTTTCTCGATCTTTCGTCATCTTTCACAATCTTTCAACATCTTTCACAATCCTTCAACATCTTTGGTGATTTTTTAGGATCATTCACGATCTTTTGTCATTTTTGTGATCCTTCATCATATTTCATGTTTTTTTGTCATCTTTCATGATTTTTTATCATCTTTCACAATCTTTTGTCATCTTTCGCGCTCCCCGTCATCTTTCACGATTTTTCATCTTCTTTCATGATCTTTTGTCATCTTTCAAGATCTTTTGTCTTCTTTCGTGACATTTCGTGGTATTTCATGATATTTCTTTATCTTTTATGATATTTTGCGTTGTTTTGCGATTTTTCATCATCTTTCATTATCTTTTGCGATCTTTCATGATCTTTTGTCATCTTTTAGGATGTTTCATGATCTCTTGCAATCTTTCGTGATATTTATTGATTTTTCTTTATCTTTCACAATATTTTGTCATCTTTTAAGAGGTTTCATGGTATTTCACAATCTTTTGTGAGTTTTTGTCATATTTTACGATGTTTCACATTCTTTCTTTGACTTTCATGATATTTTGCAATATTTCTTCATCTTTTGCGATCTTTCATGGTCTTTTGTAACTTTTCATGATCCGTAATCATATTTTGCGATCTTTTATGGTATTTCACAATCTTTCATCATATTTTGTGGGTTTTCTTCATCTTTCGTGATATTTATTCATCTTTCATGATCTTTCAACATATCTTGTCATCTTTCGTGATCTTTCGTTATATTTCGCGGTATTTCACAATCTTTCATGATACTTCTTCATATTTTGTGATATTTTGCATTCTTTTGTAAATTTTCATCATCTTTTATGATCTTTCATGATTTTTGGACATCTTTTAGGATCTTTCATGATGTTTCATGATATTTCATGATGTTTTTTCATCTTTTGTGATTTTTCATCATCTTTCGCGGTCTTTCGTCATCTTTCTTGATCTTTTTTCATCTTTCATGATTTTTTGCGATCTTTCATGATCTTTCATCATCTTTTAGGATGTTTCACAATGTTTCTCATAAGTTTCATGATTTTTCATCCCCTTTCACATTATTTTTTCATCTTTTGTGATCTTTGGTATTTCGTGATCTTTCTTCATCATTCATGATATTTTATAGTCTTTCATCATCTTTCCTGAACTTTTAGGATGTTTCACATTATTTTGTCATCGTTTGTGATATTTCATCATCTTTCATGATCTTTCTTCATATTTTGTGATCGTTCAAGGTGTTTCAGGATCTTTTGCGAAGTTTCTTGATCTTTTGTCATATTTCACAGTCTTTCGTGATATTTCATCATATTTTGTCATCTTTCGTGATATTTTTAGGTTGTTCATGATCTGTCATGATTTTTCATGATATTTTGCTGTCTTTTGCAATATTTTGCGATCTTTCATGATTTTTCGCCATCTTTAGTCATCTTTCATGATATTTTGTGATATTTCATGATTTTATGTCATCTTTTATCATGTTTCGTGATCTTTTGCATATTTCGTGACTTTTTTTCATATTTCTTCATCTTTTGTAATCTTTCGTCATCTTTGTCGATCTTTTGTGATCTTTCACGATCTTTCATAATCTTTTGTGATTTTTTAGGATCACTAGTGATTTTTCAAGATTTTTCGTCATCTTTCATCATCTTTCATGATTTTCTATCATCTTCACATTTTTTCTTCATTTTTCACAATCTTTCATCATCTTTCGTGATCCTCTGTTATCTTTCATGATTTTTCGTCATCTTTCTTCATTTTTCAATATCTTTTGTCATCTTTCGTGGTCTTTTGTGATATTTCATGATATTTCTTAATTTTTTGTGATATTTTACGTTCTTTTGTGATTTTTTGTCATCTTTCATCATCTTTTGTGATCTTTCATAATATTTTACAACGTTCGATGACCTTTCGTGATCTTTCACGATGTTTCATCATCTTTCATCATTTTTCGTCATTTCCGCAATATTTCATCATCTTTCAAGATCTTTCATCATCTTTTAGGATGTTTCATGGTCTTTCACAATTTTTCGTGAGCTTTCGTCATATTTTAGGATGTTTCACAGCGTTTTGTAGTCTTTCTTCATCTTCCATGATCTTTCTTCGTCTTTTGCGATCTTTCATGGTATTTCGTCATTTTTCATGATATTTTTTTTTATCTTTTATGGCCTCTCATGATCTTTCGCCATCTTTCAGATCCTTCATGATCACGATGTTTTGTCCTCTTTCATGATTTTTGGTCATCCTTCGTCACCTTTCAAGATCTTATATCACATTTTGTGATCTATTGAAATATTTCATGATCTTTCATCATATTTTAAGATGTTTCATGATTTTTGTGATCTTTAACGATGTTTCTTCATAAGTTTATGATTTTTCGTCATCTTTCACATTATTTCATCATCTTTTACGATCTTTCATGATTTTTCGTTATCTTTTGTCACGTTTCATGACCTTTTGCAATCTTTCGTAACCTTTCGTCATCTTTTGTTATCTTTTGTCATGTTTCTCGATCTTTCAAGATATTTCGTGATTTTTTTGGACCATTTGTCATATTTCATGGTCTTTCAAGATCTTTCGTGATTTTCTGTCATCTTTCACACTCTTTCATCATCTTTCGTGCTTTTCCATCATCTTTCATAATTTTTCGTCATTTTTCACGATCTTTCGTCATCTTTTGTTATCTTTCATTATCTTTTGCTATCTTTCATGATATTTCTTCATGTTTTGTGATATGTTTCGTTCTTTTGTGGTTTTTAGTTATCTTTCATAATCTTTTGCAATGTTTCATGATCTTTTATCATCTTTTAGGAAGTTTCATGTTCTTTCACAATCTTTTGTGATCTTTTATGATCTTTCGTCATCTTTTGTGATTTTTCATCATCTTTCGCAATATTTCATGATCTTTGAAGATATTTCATCGCCGTTTAGGATGTTTTATGGTTTTTCACAATGTTTCACGAGTTTTTTGTCATAATTTAGAATGTTTCATCGTCTTTTGTCATCTTTTGCGATCTTTCATAATCTTTCGCGATCTTTCTACATCTTTCACGATTTTTTGTTATCTTTCATCATCTTTTCCAATCTTTCTTTGTCTTTTGTCACTTTTCATGATACTTCATCATCTTTTGCGATCTTTTATGGTCTTTCATGATCTTTCGTGATCTTTTGCAATATTTCGTTTATTTTTGCTATCTTTCGTCATCTTATGTCATCTTTCTCGATCTTTCGTCATCTTTCACAATCTTCCAATATCTTTCACAATCTTTCAACATCTTTGGTGATTTTTTAGAATCATTCACGATCTTTTGTGATCTTTTGTGATCTTTCATCATCTTTCATGATTTTTGTCATCTTTCATGATTTTTCGTCATCTTTCACAATCTTTTGTCATCTTTTGCGCTCCCCGTCATCTTTCACGATTTTTCATCTTCTTTCATGATCTTTTGTCATCTTTCAAGATCTTTTGTCTTCTTTCGTGATATTTCGTGGTATTTCATGATATTTCATGATATTTCTTTATCTTTTATGATATTTTTGCGTTGTTTTGCGATTTTTCATCATCTTTCATTATCTTTTGCGATCTTTCATGATCTTTTGTCATCTTTTAGGATGTTTCATGATCTCTTGCAATCTTTCGTGATATTTATTGATTTTTCTTTATCTTTCACAATATTTTGTCATCTTTTAAGATGTTTCATGGTATTTCACAATCTTTTGTGAGTTTTTTGTCATATTTTACGATGTTTCACGGTCTTTCTTTGACTTTCATGATATTTTGCAATATTTCTTCATCTTTTGCGATCTTTCATGGTCTTTTGTAATTTTTCATGATCCGTAATCATATTTTGCGATCTTTTATGGTATTTCACAATCTTTCATCATATTTTGTGGTTTTTCTTCATCTTTCGTGATTTTTATTCATCTTTCATGATCTTTCAACATATCTTGTCATCTTTCGTGATCTTTCGTTATATTTCGTGGTATTTCACAATATTTCATGAAACTTCTTCATATTTTGTGATATTTTGCATTCTTTTGTAAATTTTCATCATCTTTTATGATCTTTCATGATTTTTGGACATCTTTTAGGATCTTTCATGATGTTTCATGATATCTCATGATGTTTTTTCATCTTTT